>JBBBDQ010001412.1:515000-635000 GCA_037127315.1 Ascarosepion bandense | reverse complement strand
ATGAAGTATATTGTTTGGATTGTTATGGTATAAGATGTTGAAATGATGGACTTACCCGTTCTCGTTTGAATGTTTGATATGTTTGTTGCATATGTTGGCTTGGGAAAGTATTGATTCTATTAGAAAAGGTTAGATTGGGGAAAAAAAACTGTGTAGTATGTTCATAAAAAAGAAAAAAAAACTACTCAGAAGGAAAATCCCCGAGAGTACCGCCGCCAAATATTAATCTGTCCCGGCTTTTTCATTTCCTTTTTTTCTATATTCAGTTAGCCAGTTAAGTGGCATAGGTGATACACGCTTAGGCGATCATGTCTCGAAAGAGACATGATTGGGGAGAAGATTATCTCGCAGTAGGTTGCCATCACTTTCTGCGGTAGACTGGTTGCCAACCAAGGCTATAGAACCCAATCTGTCCTGCAATTTAACCCACAGCTGGAGGGAAGAAGCTGATTAATACCTCTCCCAAGGGTGTTTGCTTGTAAGTGAAAGCGACGAATTCAACAGGAACTCGAACTTGGTTTCTCCGATTTATTATACCGAACCGATATCCACTGACCCACAATGCTGGTTATGGGAGGTTATGAGGAGCATGGAACCACCTTTTAATTGCTGTTGTTTTCAGGTCCACCCTGATCCAGAGTGACCTGTTAGTGTCCTAGCTATGGGCAAATAGTTATCCCCCAAACTGAGGAAAAAGAAAAAAAAAACACTATGAAAGTATAAAAATACACTTTTATAGAAATATATACATAAAAAAAGACTTTTATAAAAAATATACATATTTGAAGAAAAAATATTATTAACAATACTTTTCTGAAGGAAAAAATTATTACCATAACACATTTTTTAAGAAAAAAAAAATTATTGCCATAATACATTTTTGAAGGAAAAAAAATTATTACCAGGAATATATTTTTGAATACAAAACTAGAGACGTCTTCAGTCAGTTAAAGTGCCATTCGTGATACACGCTTGGGCGACCATATCTCGAAAGAGACACGACTGACTGGGCAGAAGATTATCCCGCAGTAGGTTGCCATTGCTTTCTGCGGTAGACTGGTTGCCCAATCTGTCCTGCTATTTAACCCATAACTGGAAGGAAGAGACGGATTAGTACATTTCCCAAGGGTATTTGAGCGTAAGTGAATACAATGGATTCAACTGGAATTCGAACTCGGCTCCCTGATTTCTCGTTCCGAGCCGATATCCACTGTACCACAACGCACATCCAAGACGTCTTCAGTTTTCTAAAATAAAAAATAAAAATATAAATTTTTCATCAAGATGTGACTAAATCAACTTTCTCACTAGAACCGAACATTAAAAAAAAATACCTTAAAACCCTACCTTTTTGGCATTAAATAACCCACAGAGATGTTGATATGCCGTTAAACAAAATTCAAACTCAAACTCAACAAGGATACTAATGTCATTTTACATTTCTACTAATTCCTGTTCCGCTCCTTTAACGTTTTGCTTTGTAAAAATTCCATAACTACAACGAAATAATTTATAATTCTAAAAGAGCAACTATAACGTTTCACTCGTGTTTTTAAAAGTCACCATCACAACAGAATGCAGAGTTTACAGTAAGTTTGTCTTTGTAATTGACCCCTGAAGATGATCTTAGAAAAGGTCGAAAAAAACCATCACAAAAAAAAAAAAAAAAAAAAAAACTACGGCGCCATCCTTGACGGATTTCATCTTAACATCAAGAAACTGAATCAGTCAATTAAGTGGCATACGTGATACACTCTTTGGGTAATCATGTCTAGAAAGAGACATGACTGACTGGGCAGAAGATTATCCAGCAGTAGGTTGCCATTGCTTTCTGAAGTAGACTGGTTGCCAGTCAAGGCTATAGAACCCAATCTGTCCTATTATTTAACCCATAACTGAAGGGAAGAGACAGATTAATACCTTTTCCAAGGGTATTTGTGCGTAAGTGAATGCAAGGAATTCGAACTCGGCTCCCCGATTTGTCGTTCCGAGTCGATATCCACTGCAACACAAAGAACATCTGATTAGACAACTGGAAAGGATCAGTATAAAAATAAGTAGACACAATATGTCTATATTATTATTCAATGAAACATGTCTGAATGAAGTTGTGTTATCTAGTGTATCTTTAGAAGATAAAATGAATAAACAAGTGTCAAGAGGAAAACTGTACTTAGCCGACGCCTGAACGCGCAAATTGAGAACCTTTAAACAAAAAGAAAAAACACTAGAAAAGTATCAAAGTTAATTTTTGTATAAAAATATTACCAACTGTAGTAAAACTACCGACAATATTGACTTATAGTATCTATTTAGTTGAAGCCGTAAAACTGTTCAAAATGTGTTGATATGCCGTTAAACAAAATCAAGAAAACAACTTATTTTATATATGTTTTTGTATTGTATATGTGTGTATGTGTGTGTGTGTGTCTGTAGAAGAGGTATATTTCCGAGTCTACTTTTTCATAATTTGGACGATCATGGCTCTCCTATCTTCTTAAGGTCTGTTTTTTCTTTATCTCTCCCAGTTATTGTCGATGTGGTGTAATGGTTAACAAACTCGTTTCGCCAAAATTATTACAATTGAGTGGTGAATTCGATACTCACTGGGTGCCTCATACTTTCGGTCCTGTGCCATATCTGAGCTGCACTTAGAAAATCACCTCTCTCAGTCCTTGTTCTGTCATTTATTTGCGCAAGATCGTTGCTTTCCTCTGTTCCCTCCAGCCTTCAGTATGCCTTGTGAGTGTCAGATTCCCCAGGCCCACTTTCCTTATTATGCGTCCTATAAATTTCAGTTGTCTCTTTCTGATTTAAAGTATAAGCGTCCTTTTTGTTCCCATTTCCCTCAAAACTTCGTCATTACTCCCATGTACAGTCTATGGGATTCTCAGCATTCTTCTGTAGAGCCACATTTCTGTAGCATCAAGTCTATAAGGAGATTGTCCAGCATTCACCGCCATAGACAAGGATCGATATTACATAACAGTTAAGTACGCTTTATTTCTAGCAACATTTTTCTGTTTGTTAATACGTTTTTTTGTTTTTTTTTTTAGTTTTTGGAAGGTTTCTTTCGCTTTTCCAATGCTCCTTCGGAGTAATGAACACAATCCACGAACCGAGGTTGATAACCCTTGCAATTCGCTGGGGCGCTCAACGTGATTGGCTTTCTTTGCGAACGGACGCCATATAAGAAGCATTTTAATAACATTATCAAGTGATTTGTCACGATGCAGGTGTTCTGAGACGGGGACTTGGTTCGCTTTGATGTTTGCATCGGAGTGGAAGTTAATAGCGCATCGACCAATAAAGTTTTTGTTTTGTACAAAGAGGTTAAACCAAATTCTTCATTTGTCTTTCATGATTCTTCCTTCCTCACCGAGAGTTACGATTTGGTTTTTGTGTTGTTTTAGATTTTCTCTTCCTCTCTTACATTTCTGCATTCAATTGGAAACTGATTTTCTTTTTCAATAGTTTTTTTTTAACCCTTAAATCCAACTCAGAAATACCATTGAACCAGCTGTTTCAAAGTCACATTCTTGGAGTTAATTAAAGATAATTTTAAACGGTCAGTGTTCGAATTATGGCATATTGCAAAGAGGAGATTTCTGAAACGAAAGATATTGCCAACGACACACACACACACACACACAGAGCGAGCGAGCGAGCGAGCGAGCGAGAGAGAGAGAGAGAGAGAGAGAGAAGGCGCGAATCGAAAATTTAAGCTAACTTCTGCATACTGAACGCTTTGCGCTAATGACTTAAGTAGTTTCATCATCCCAGTTTCAGTCAGTTAAGTGCCATACGAGATAAACACTTGGACGATCATGTCTTGAAAGAGACATGACTGACTGGGCAGAAGATTTTCACGCAGTAGATTGCCATTACTTTCTGCAATAGACTGGTACCAACCAAGGCTATAGAAACCTCTACCGCTATTTAACTCATAGCTTGAGGCAGAAGAGACGGCATCACCAAGAATATTTGTGCGTAATTGAATGCAACGAATTCAGATTGAATTCAAATTCGGCTTTCTTGTTCCGAGCCAGTATCCACTGCTCCACAAGGCACCTCCTAGCTAGGCAGGAATTAAATAAAGTACAAAAGTTATGGAACTTACTAATTATTAAATCTAGAGGATGACCACCAATCTTTGAACTGTTATATATATATATATATATATATATATATATATATATATAATTTTGTTCATCACCGTGTGACTGAGTTGCATGGACTGAAAACTAACCATTTTAAAAATTGAATATTAATATTTAAAACCGACTGTTAACATCATGTAGCAGCACATTTACTTATGGAATAGACACACACACACACACACACACACACACACACACACACACACACACACACACACACACACATATATATATATATATAATATTAGTATTGGTTACTAATGGAAGTACATTCCACAGTTAGATATTTACTTTTAAAAAGCGCTCAATACAAAAGTAGAGCAAAGATTTATAGTAATTTTTATAACAATAATAATAATAGCATACTGCAACTCAACAGCTATAAAGTTTCGGTGGTAAAACACCATCATCAGGCAGTAAAATGTGGTTAATTTACTTGGTAATATATATAAATAAGAAGATTTGAAAAAATAAAAAAGTAAAAAAACAAAAACATAAGAATAAAGAGATCATCTAATGAAATGAATTAAGTGGGGTGGGGAAGTTATGCCACTTTAAAGAATGGTGTGTGTAGAACTCATAAACAGTAGTGTTTCAGTGTTTTGCTACAGAAAGCCAGACATATAACAAATTTTAAAAAAAGAGAAAAAGATAAAAAAAAATTAAGTGAAAAAAAAAAGACAAGAAAGAAGAGAGAAGAGAAAGAAAAGATAAAGACTAAGGCGATAGAAAAATCGAAATAATAATAAAATAAAACATAGTAAATAAAATAAAATAAAAAAATAACAAGGATAATAATATAATTATAATAATCTTATATATATATATATATATATATATATATATATATATATATAGTAACCTGTCGTATGCGACCGCCTCTACTGTCATCAAAAACAAAACAGAACATATAAAAAACTGATAGCGATCGTGAGTGGGGGTAGAGAAACAGAGAGATAGAGATAGATATGCCCAGATAGAAATAGAGTAGATAGATACACAAAAAATAAAGTAACAAAAAAGATAGACATTTGATAAAGGGACATATATATATATATATATATATATATATATATATATATAAATTTTTATTTTTTTAAGATTATTATTTTTAATGGATACTCGTATTTGAGTGGAAATTCTGCTTATTTTTTATATATTCATATAAATAGTTAAACAGTTTTCCACTGGCCTTAATCGTTTGAGAAATCCTTTGAAAAATATCTATCTCCTGGCAGGAACCGAACCTGTAAAACCCACACTGGATAGATAGCCGTCTTTAGACCAGACGTATCTTTACCAATCGACCCACAGAAGATTTCATGGAAGACAAAGTTTAATTTCTCCCTCATATAGGTATTCTCCTGATTTTCATCGAATGATTAATATCTGCTCAGATTGTATCAGCATGTAAACTTTGCCTTTCTTGAAATCTTCTGTGGGCCGATTGGTAAATATACGTCTGATCTAAAGAAGGCATCCCTTCTTTAGATCAGACGTGGGAGTTTGCAGGTTCGATTCCTGCCGGAAAATTGATATTTTCCAAACGATTTCTCAAACGATAAAGCCCAGTGGAAATTATAATGTACTGTTTAACTATATATATATATATGAAAAAAAATTAGGCAGACACGTTATTTCATGGTAAATCGGAAGTTTAGGCCTATTTCAGGCGTACCATCATCAGCTTCCCTCTTAATTGTACAGAAGATTTTACACGAATCATCTAAAATCTTCTGTACAATTAAGAGAGAAGCTGATGATGGTTCACCTGAAATAGGACTATACTTTCGATTTACCATGGAATAGCGTGTCTGCCTAATTTTTTTCTTATATTTGCTCTACATGTATTTATTTACATATATATTAGGTTGTCCCAAAAGTTCGTAAACACTTGCAAAAAATTGAAATTTTACTCGCAAAAACAACAAAAATTATTGCTCAAAATAAAGACCATCATTTTCCAAGACTTTCTGCCATCGATCTGCAAGCTTTCGGATCTGGTCAAAGTATCATTCAGCTGGTTTCGAATCAAAGATTTCTTGACAAGCTTCCTCGACTTCATCAAACGAGTCGAATCGGCGGCCCTTCAGAAAGTGTTGCATTGAGCGAAAAAGGCCGTAATTTGATGGAGTACAGCCAGAACTGTAGGCTGGATGTGGTAGAACCTCAACGCCGTCCAGCTCTTCAAACTTTTCTTTGGTCTTCCTGGCGGTGTGTAGCTTGTCATTGTCCTGCTACATCAAAGCGCGATTTCGGTTGATCAGAGCCGGGTACTTTTGCTTCAACTTTTCGTAGACTCGCTCAAGTTGCTGACAGTAAAGTTCGGCACTGATGGTTTGACCATTTGGAACCAACTCAAAATGTACGATTCCTTCAAAGTTCCACCAAACGCACAACATGACTTTCTTGCCGAATCGATCTTGTTTTGGAACCGACGGTGTCTCTTGCCCTTTCTGAATCCATCGCTTATCTCGATTGTGCTGGACCAGATAGACCCATTTCTCGTCGGATGTCACAATGCACCGCCAAAAACGCCCGTCTAATGGATTGCTGAGCAATTGACGGCAAATGTCAACTCGTCTGTTGGCTTGTGATTCGGTGAGTTTGTGCGGATTTTGGCGCGGATTTTTGTGAACAAAATCAAGTTGCTTCAAATGTCGGTGAATTGTCGATTTGCCAACTCCAAGTTCATCAGCCAATTCTTGAGTGCTCGATGAAGGCGCAATGTCCAACCCGGTTTGCAAGTCTCCATCATCCAACTTTAACGGCCGTCTCGAACGAGGCTTATCTTCAAGACTCATGTCGCCAGAATCGAAACGCTTGTACCCCTTTGAGATCGCCGCATATGCAATTGTTCCTTCACCTTCGGCAGCACAAATCTCTTCTGCAGCTTTTCTGGTTGAAAGACCTCGCTTCCAGCAGTAACAAATCAAAATTCGCAGCTCAGTTTTATCAATTGCCATCTGGAATACAAAGATGAAGATCACTATAACGATATAAATGCAAAATTGCATAAAAATTCAATTTCTCGCAACTGTTTACGAACTTTTGGGACAACCTAATATTTAGAGGTCTCTTACTACAAGAAACTCTTTTGGATTCTTCTATATCTACACCGCATGCTTATATATATATATATATATATATATACTGTTTAACTATATATATATGTATATAGCACACTTGGTATACAATCCAGGTAAACTCCGATAGAGACGAACTCAAGAGAACTCAATGTTAAATTCATTTATTTAATTTAACAGAGTAATATAATTTATAAAAGATTTTAGATTATTACAATGGGTAATATATATTTCACGGCGTCCTGATGTTTTTTCTCTTCTTTACATTAATCAATCGTCTATTTTTTCTTTATCCTTGCTTTTCGCTTTCTTTGGGGTTCTTTTCGAATGAGCGAGATATTTTCGTAAATAACCGTTACAAATGTCTATTCTAATATGGACATGTGAGTGTCTATGTAAAATAAAATGAAATAAAATAATTTTTTTGGTGGGGATATTTTGAGGACCAACTGCTGTACCATTTGTGTCTGACGAGCTGCGATAATAAATCAGGACGCGGTGAAATATGTATTACCCATTGTAATAATCTAAAAATTTTTATAAATTATATATGTATACATATATATATATATATATATATATATATATATATATATATATATATATATAATAAACAGACTTTCCACTCAAATACGAGTATCCATGCAAAAGAAATAATTTTAAATAAAAATTCAAATATGTCGGCTAATGCCAGTTTCGTGGATTTCCTTTAAATTCCGTAAGTGTGTGTGTGCGTGTGTGTGTGCGTGTGTGTGTGTGTGTGTGTGTGTGTGTGTGTGTGTGTGTGTGTGTCCTGATATATTATATGGTTTGAATCATCAGGATGAAATCACAGAGAACGTCAAACATAAACATTGACCAAGTGAATAAATAAATATAGCGTATGAATGACACACATAAACCCGTGACACAAGTGTAAAACATTTAAATTTTGTTTGATTTTTTTCTATACAAACAAAACAATTAAAACGCCACCAGATTTGAAAAACAAGTTCAAAATGAGGTCAGAAAAGCAAGAAAACTATTAAGCCGAATGATTTGATCGAATCATTTGGTCCAATGACAAAGCTTTTCTTTTTAATGTTGGGGTTTTCCAGCATTAAATGTCCTTCAGCGAATCTTCTACTTGGTACGACTAGACGCACGGACTAAAGTATAAAATAATAATAATAATAATAATAATAATAATAATAATAATAAAAGATTTAATTTTACTTTTGTTATACTGTCCTGAATGTAATACTTATAATAGGACTGGCAGCCAAGCAACTGTGATCCATGACTTGGGACGGAAATGTAGAGACCTAAATTACTACTAAATAACAATTACAGAGATGATTTTAGGACCTAGTCAATAATATCAATTAGTTAATTTATTAGCAAATATAAATATTATTAGGAAGCACCTTATAACAATTTTTGATTTATTTACAAATTTTACAGATGTGCAAATAAAGAACAAAACTAACTTCCATCAAAAACTGACTTCTTCTGCACAAAAATCATTTTATTCACTACAAAGTTTAGATGATATTACAGAAATAATGAGTCAATTTGTTTATATTGCTTAAAACTAGATAACTCCAAAGATTTTCGAAAAACGAGCATACCATCCTGAAAAAAAGACCCAAACTTGATAAAAAGTAAGTTTTATCGTCTAAATGTTTGTTATTATTAAAAAGACAGACCAAAATATTTTGTTATTATTGTATTTAATTTTTAATCTTTTGTAGCACGTACGAAATTTTGGTTGAAAGTCTCGTTTTTCTTGCGTGAAAAGGGACAGAGATTAGTATTGAAAATTTATCGTCTTTTTGCCGTTAAAAACATATTGTCTTACAAATTATTGCAAAACAAATAAATGTTTTTCAACATGTTTTGCAGCCTTATTCATGAAATCAGTTTCAACCCAGCGCAAAGCTGTCTTGAGCTCGACCATCTTAACCATTATTATCCTAACTGATTTCTGAACCAAAAACTAAAAGTAAACGGGCCTACCGAAGAGACGTCGAGAACATTGTTTCGTTACTGTCACAATAAAAAGGAATCAATGTCCGTAGACTAAAGTTAAACTAAATTTTATAATAAATATGCTACTTGTCATGAAGAACAATATCATGGAGAAAAAAAGGAAAATCCACAGAATTCTTTATGACAATTTCACCAAAAGGTTTTTAGTTAACGCTAAACCTCATTTCTTCATGGTTCCCTAAATTCAAACGCATTTTTTGTCTGGTATAGTCGGCATCTAATTTTTATTTTGTGTGTCCCGTAATTATTTAGGTATGTGCGTTGTGCTACACTGGATATCAAACTCGTAACAAGAAATCGGAGAGCCGAGTTCGAATTCGAGTTAAATTCGTTGTATTCATTTACGCACAAATACGCTTGGGAAAGGCATTTAATTTTTATTTTGTGTCCCGTAATTATTGGTGTATTACGTTGTGCTACACTGGATATCGACTCGTAACAAGTAATCGAAGAGCCGAAGTTCGAATTCCAGTTAAATTCGTTGTATTCATTTACGCACAAATACCCGCCCAGGAAAGGCGCATTTAATTTTTTTTATTTTTGTCCCGTAATTATTTGGGTATGTGCGTTGTGCTACTGAATATCGACTCGTAACAAGAAATCGGAGAGCCGAGTTCAATTCCAGTTAAATTCGTTGTATTCATTTGCACAAATACCCTTGGGAAAGGCATTTAATTTTTATTTTGTGTCCCGTAATTATTTAGGTATGTGCGTTGTGCTACACTGGATATCGACTCGTAACGAAATCGGAGAGCCGGGTTCATTCCAGTTAAATTCGTTGTATTCATTTACGCACAAATACATGGGAAAGGCATTTAATTTTATTTTGTGTCCCGTAATTATTTAGGTATGTGCGTTGTGCTACACTGAATATCGACTCGTAACAAGAAATCGGAGAGCCGGTTTAATTCAGTTAAATTCGTTGTATTCATTTACGCACAAATACCCTTGGGAAAGGCATTTAATTTTTATTTTGTGTCCCGTAATTATTTAGGTATGTGCGTTTGTGCTACACTGGATATCGACTCGTAACAAGAAATCAGGCCGAGAGTTCGAATTCCAGTTAAATTCGTTGTATTCATTTACGCACAAATACGCTTGGGAAAGGCATTTAATTTTATTTTGTGTCCCGTAATTATTTAGGTATGTGCGTTGTGCTACACTGGATATCGACTCGTAACAAGTAATCGAACAGTTCGAATTCCAGTTAAATTCGTTGTATTCATTTACCCGCTGAATACCCTTGGGAAAGGCATTTAATTTTTATTTTGTGTCCCGTAATTATTTAGGTATGTGCGTTGTGCTACTGAATATCGACTCGTAACAAGAAATCGGAAGCCGAGTTCGAATTCCAGTTAAATTCGTTGTATTCATTTACGCACAAATACCCTTGGGAAAGGCATTTAATTTTTATTTTGTGTCCCGTAATTATTGAGGTATGTACGTTGTGCTACCTGGATATCGACTCGTAACAAGAAATCGGAGAGCCGAGTTCGAATTCCAGTTAAATTCGTTGTATTCATTTGCCGCACAAATACGCTTGGGAAAGGCATTTAATTTTTATTTTGTGTCCCGTAATTATTTAGGTATATGCGTTGTGCTACACTGGATATCGACTCGTAACAAGTAATCGAAGAGCCGAGTTCCAATTCCAGTTAAATTCGTTGTATTCATTTACTTTTAAATACCCTTGGGAAAGGCATTTAATTTTATTTTGTGTCCGTAATTATTTAGGTATGTGCGTTGTGCTACACTGAATATCGACTCGTAACAAAGAAATCGGAGAGCCGAGTTCGAATTCCAGTTAAATTCGTTGTATTCATTTACGCACAAATACCCTTGGGAAAGGCATTTAATTTTTATTTTGTGTCCCGTAATTATTGAGGTATGTGCGTTGTGCTACACTGGATATCGGCTCGTAACAAGAAATCGGAGAGCCGAGTTCGAATTCCAGTTAAATTCGTTGTATTCATTTACGCACAAATACCCTTGGGAAAGGCATTTAATTTTTGTTGTGTCCCGTAATTATTTAGGTATGTGCGTTTATTGCTACCACTGGATATCGACTCGTAACAAGAAATCGGAGAGCCGGTTCAGTTAAATTTAAATTCGTTTATTCATTTACGCACAAATACCCTTGGGAAAGGCATTTAATTTTTATTTTGTGTCCCGTAATTATTTAGGTATGTGCGTTGTGCTACACTGGATATCGACTCGTAGCAAGAAATCGGAGAGCCGAGTTCGAATTCCAGTTAAATTCGTTGTATTCATTTACGCACAAATACCCCTTGGGAAGGTATTGTTATAACAATAATATTGATTCCACGTCTCTTCTCCCTCAAGCTTAAATTATAGGACAGATGGTTCTATAGCCTTGGTTGGCAATCAGTCTACTGCAGAAAGTAAAGGAAACGTACTGTGGGAAAATATTCTGCCTAGTCTGTCATGTCACATTCGAGACATGATCGCCCACGCGTGTTTTACGTATGGTAATTAACTGGCTGATTTTGTTTGACGCTATTTTTTACTCTTTAAGTTCATTTAAATAGATTTTGTCATCTTATATATATATTTTTTTGGTTTCTTTTTTGTTATTCCTTTACTTTAGGAAAGAGAAAAATTGTTCATTTTTTGTTGTTGGGCGGGGGAAAACTTTTGAAAAGAAACATGCGATCATCATGGCCGACAAAAGTCGTCATGTAAAAAATATTTTTGGTCGGTTTCAAAGGCTGATCCGCCTGACAAGAAATCCGAGGATTTACAGACCAAAACCAAGGTAGATGGTATGGAAGCCAAAATTGGCAAAAATACATAGAAAGGTATAGTGACTGTTGAGAGCCAACAGAAGAACAAGGATATGGTAACCGATAAGAAGCAAAATTTCATTATCCAAGATAATAAAAATATAGATGACATCAACCAAAATCAAGAAAAAGAACAAAACATGACGACCCAAATTAGCTGATGGACAAACTTGCGACAATGTGGTAGCCGTCGAATCACCCCGTTGCTGGAAGTCCCCACCGGCGGGCAAAATAAACGTGGCGGAGTTTTGGGAAAGGGCCAATGGGTATTCTCTTCTCATCTTATCAAATATGGTTGATCAAATATGACCAGGAATTACAGAAGTTTGTAAAGGATTTTAGGTCCTTAATTCTATTGCCATAGTCTTATGTGCGTTCTATCTGACTTGAGGTCACACGGCAGACATCTTTCCCCGTGTTGCAGGGCAGCTTTTAAGTCCTTTTTTTTTCTTTTGTCCTTCACTTTGGATAATGGGCTTCTCCAACGTTCCTTTGCTGAAGATATGTCGTTTGTTTTTTTTTGGGGGGGGGGGGGACTTAATCCCATTCACCTCCACCATTCTTTCTTAGCACAGCTGGGGCACTTTTTTTTTTTTTTAATGGGATCAATGTTTTTAATATCATCTGTTTCTCATCAGCGTTTATATTTTATTTTCAAATTTATTTATTTGGAACTTCCTTTTTATTTTAATTTAAGAATGTTTCTAAATAGATTTTTTGGTTTATTTTTTTTTTTGTGAGATTCTTCATCTGCACTTAGTTTTGTTTTCTTTACGCCGACATTTTTTTCTTATTTTTACGTATTCTTGTTTGACAAAGGTCAAATTTATTTTATTTACTCGTATAACTGTTATTTTTATTTTCAATTTTGTTGTTTATTTGAGTTCGTTTTTTACTGTTTGATTACTGTTTATTTTTTGAATTAATTTATTTTTAAGGAAACTTATTAAAGTTTCTGCATTTTATCTTTGGCTGAACGTTTTTGTTTCTTCTTTTTGTGTTTATTGAACCCCCCCCCCCACACACACACACAGAAATTTATTTTCATGTTCGCTTGGGAAAAAATATTTTTAGAACTTTAATTCTCGTTTTCACCATATTTTCATTTTTTCTTCTTCTTATCTTGTTTTTTCTTAATTGACTAAGATCAAATTTATTTCTTTGTTTAGTAAAACCAGCATTTGATTTTTGATTTGTGCCTTTTAATGTTTCTTTTTCTCTGTTTTATTGTTTATTTCAGTTATTTTGTTTTGTTAAATTGTTTTCAGTTTTACTTTTTGAATTGTTTTTGTTTCTTATTTGGTCATATTTTGGTTGAAATTTGTTTTTCGTTTCATTTTTTTCTTTATTAAAAACAGCAAAAAAATTATTTTTGTGCCTGGTTGGAAAAAAGAACTCTATAATACCGAAAATATTCCATCATGGCCGACAAAGGTCGCCTAGTAAACAAAAACCTGTTTGGGACGGTGTCCAAGGCGAAACCAATCGATAAAAGATCAACGGATTTGGATTTTCAAATTAAAATGGGTGTTGCATATATAGTGGCCCAAAATAGAATAAAAAACTAAAGAAAACAAGATGTTAGCTGATAATGGCCAAAATAAGAAAAATGTATAATCTCCTCTAAATGACCAAAGTAATAAATTCGACGGCAATAATATTGGCCAAGAGAAAAATCAAGTTAAGGAGAATGTTGCGACCAGAGAATCGCCCTCTCGTTGAAAGTCCTCATCGAAATGCATAATCAATATCGCAAAGTTCCTGAAACGAACTAGAAGTTACGCACATCTTATTAAAGAAGATGAGGTTTTGGTGGATAATCAGTAACTAGAGAAAGTTGAGAAACAAACTGTGCCCGTCTTCGTGTTCGACAAGCGTGCGCGTAAAATTTGTCACTCCGCGATACACACTGTCATCAAATCGTTGACGTCCCTAAGAGCTAAGCCCCAATAAGTGATAAAGAGCAATGATTTTTCACATATGACATATTGCTACCCACGCCTGCCTATTGTATAGAAGCGTCCAGTCGTGATCTTATTACAAAAGACATTAAAGAACCGAGTATGAGGGCAGTCGAAGAACCAAAGTTGAAGTGTTCGAGACCCCTTTTATAACATTAGGGAGCACTTGGCCGCATATCTGTACCAATATGACGACCTGAACAGGGGATAAAGCTTCGAAATTATGTTAGACCGTAAAAGTTTTAGCTCTTATGCCAGCTGTCTGAATGTGGCTTGTCAGAAAATGCCGGTCATTGTAACTGGTAAAAAACGAACTTGCTGGAAGCGTGGAAAGACTGGCCACCTCTCCTCTTCCTGCCCAGCCAGAGAAGAAGGCCTTTGAAGTTCTGGTTCTAACCGACCAAAATTCTCCTTCTTACCGAGTCTGTAAAATCCACCACGCCTGTAATGGGCATGCCAACGATTAACACCATTGTGGAGAAACCTCCGGTTTGGTCTCTTGTGAGTATTCTATTTTCCCTAAAAGTCTTTGTTTACCACTTGTGCAGTTGTAGAGAAAGAAAAGGGAGAATAGCTGGTCGTTGCTAGAACCAAGGGGAAGCATCAGACAGCGTGACCATAGATTCCGAAAGGAAAAAGCACGTTCAACCACAGTCTCTTTACCAGTTCCAACGGCGATGCTCCGGTTAAAATATCAATATCGTCGTTAAAAAAAAGAAGAGAAAAATGTATACAACTAAAGATAAAAAAAAAGAAGAGAAAAATGTATACAGCTAAAGATAAAAAAAAAGAAGAGAAAAATGTATACAACTAAAGATTAAAAAAAAGAAGAGAAAAATGTATACAACTAAAGATAAAAAAAAGAAGAGAAAAATGTATACAACTAAAGATTAAAAAAAAGAAGAGAAAAATGTATACAACTAAAGATAAAAAAAGAAGAGAAAAATGTATACAACTAAAGATAAAAAAAAAGAAGAGAAAAATGTATACAACTAAAGATAAAAAAAAAGAAGAGAAAAATGTATACAACTAAAGATAAAAAAAGAAGAGAAAAATGTATACAACTAAAGATAAAAAAAAAGAAGAGAAAAATGTATACAACTAAAGATAAAAAAAGAAGAGAAAAATGTATACAACTAAAGATAAAAAAAAAGAAGAGAAAAATGTATACAACTAAAGATAAAAAAAAAAGAAGAGAAAAATGTAAACAACTAAAGATAAATCTCCAAGCAATGCACAAAGTGAAGTCTGCGCCTCTGGGGGTAACGAAATCTACCTTGTCTTCTCCAACACTAAAAAATAAATAAATTTTCCCTCTAACATTCAACAACTCATCTACTCTGATTCCCTTAAAAAAAACTCTCACATTCACGTTTCCAAACTACTCCCGCCCCAACCCACACACAAATTCCTTCGCAATTTCCACATAAATCTAAAATATTTCATAGCTTATCAACAGACAAATCATTTGAAAAAAGAATGAAAGTAAAACTTCCATATTAACTAGGCTTTTCCCAAGTCAGTCAGTTGAGTGTCATACGTGATACACGCTTGGGCGATCATGTCTCGACGGAGACATGACTGACTAGGCAGAAGATTATCCCGTAGTAGGTTGCCATTGCTTTCTGCTGTAGACTGGTTGCCGACCAAGGCTATAGAACCCAATCTGTCCTGTTATTTAACCCATAACTGGAAGGAATAGGCGGATTAATACTTTTCCCAAGGGTATTTGCGCGTAAGTGAATGCAGTGAATTCAGCTGGAATTCGAACTCGGCTCCCCGATTTCTCGTTCCGAGCCGATATCCAATGCACCACAACGCACATAACAAGTAAAAAAGCCCTTTCACAGGAACGAAAAGTGAAATAACTAAGATACCTGATAAACACGAGACAAAAAATAGAAAGAAAGTGGAAAATCCGGAAAACTTCACAAACGCGAAGAGCGTACCCACGGTGGTACGATCAGGCACTTAAAGGAATATTGTTCAGGGAAGCCCCAAGTTTTTGTTCATCCCTCTCTTTATAAGGCATCGAAAATTACGTTACGTTCCCATGGGACATTGGCGGCCTGTCTCTTGATGGCACCATTAAGAATGAGATGGACACAGAATCAATGTCAGAGTCCGTTGGTGTCCTTAACCTGACCATGAATAAATGCACTTACGTTTTGAATAAAAGTACTATTTTGAATAAAGGTTTAAGTTTTAAAATAGCTTTTATGTTTTGATTAAGGGTACTTATCTTTTGATTAAGGGTACTTATTCTATGAATAAGGGTACTTATGCTATGAATAAAGATACTTATGTTTTGTATTAATCATTATTTTGAATGAAGGGTTTCATTTTTAAAAAATGTTTGAATAAGGTTTTTATGCACAGAATAAGGTTTTTACTCTTTGAAAAAAAGTACTTATAATATGAATTAGGTCCCTCCACTCATTTAATTTGAATTTTTAAAAATAAAAAAGTTTTCTTGAAACTTTAATTTGAGCTTTAATTGAAAGCCAAGAGATTAAATTTACTAATTCCAGTAAACAAAATACCCTGGTATATTTCAAACCGAAATTATATTGACACATTTTGTAAACAGAAGTTAATTCTCTGTCAAAAAAAACTCTTGCAAAAATAAAATACATCTTGTTGACACATTATATTACTCAAATTACCGAATTTAAACTTACCTTGATCTGCCTTAAATGTACTATAAAAACGTTTCTTAATTACGGTAGCCTTATTATCGGGGTTGTCATCGTCTGATCAGAAGCGATAATTGACATGAGAGACGGAAGCCGTCAAAAAATGCTATGGAAGACGAATTTGATATAATCTTAAACGTAAGCTTGTTTTTTTTTATAATTTTTAACTATATGTTAAAATTAAAAATTCAAAACAATATTTTCAGCAATTATCTAATATTTTATAGAAGTTTAGTTGCTTACATTTAAAGATATTTTATGAAAAATAAACATTAAAATAATATAAAACTTTCTTTTAAAAATTATTTCACAATTTAATGACAGAATGAAATTATATAACGGCAGAGGTAACTCAATAATTTATGAAATGTTATGGTATTTATTAATTTTTATTTTTAATATCTATTTGTTATATTCTTTTTAGGAACCTCTACAAATTGTGAATTTCACAATAACTTTTTTTTTAACAAAATCAGAAATTAGAAATTAAAATATAAAATTTGCTTTAAATTTTGAAGGGATGATTTGCAAAGCTCGTTGAATGTTGGAACGTAGGGCATAGAAAACACTGAAGTGAGATTTAAGAATTGTACCCTGCCGAAAATATTTATATAGTTTTTTTTTTCACGTATGAAGCGTAACCTTCGAAACACGTGACCTTTTAATGATATATATCATGTACGGCCATCCGTAAAAAAGAAAATACTGGTCATCACGCACACATAATTAAAATGTTTTAATTATTTAAAAAATCTTTTGGCTAAATTATTTGTATTAAACTTTTCAATTTTCGATTAGTAAATAGTAGTCTTCATGCAGTAATTCCACACCCTAACATTAACGATGAAGGAGGAAATTTAAAAAGATTTTTGAAACTTTATAAATTATCAAAAAATATTAAAAAATAATAAAAAATAAAAAAATTCTTGTAAAAATTCATTATTCATTGAAAACTTTTTTCTTTTCAGACTATGATATCCTTAATTTATATTGTTTATAAAACCAATTAAAAGTTTATCTAAATAAAAAATGGCATAGTTTTATTGCATTTTTGTTTTCGCAATTCGGAACAGATAATCTAAAAACATGGCTAATTTTGAAGAAAAAAGGACAGTTGATTAGCATTCCCATATGACTCCTAAATTTAATTAATATTAGGTTTATGGGGAAACGATTGTCAATTTCTAGAAATTAATTGGTGGGGAGTAACATATGTAAAAAAAAAAAGATATTTTTACAAAAATTATCTAAAAATAATTATTTAAGAAATGATTTCAGTCAATTATGAATAAGCCCTGAAATTTTATCAGAATCCGATCATTATTTGATTTTTGCAAGAATTTCCAAATTAACGTGTCTTTCACCGGCAAAAAAGTGCCTACCTTGCATAAAATTACGTTTGCCGTTATAAACCCTTGTAAAAATTACGTCACTCACGGACGAAAGAAAAACAAGATATTCAACAAAAATCTCGAACGTGTTGGAAAGAATTAATTTTTTTTTTTAATAATTAAAAAATACTTGATTAATCCTCTTAATAATGACATAAACATTTTGCCGATAAGAATTTGTTTTTTATTTAGTTTGGGGCCTTTTTCCGTCATAGCATGCTGCTTTTCAGCGATTTTTTTTTTGAGGTGCCTAGTATAAATAAAGGTTTAAATGCTTTGAATAAAAGTAATATTTTGAAGAAAGGTTCTTATTTTTTTAACTTGTTTTATATTTTATAGTTACCTCCACTAAATCGCTAAAAAGTCATAGTATGAATAAAAAAAATGGCTCAAACTTAATAAAAACGAATTTTTTTTAATATTATTAAGAGGAAAGATCAAAGTAATATTTAATTATTAAAAAAAAATTTAATCCCTTCTAATATATTTCAAATTTTGTCAGAAAATCTTTTTTTGATTTGTGTTAATGGGTAACCAAAAACGTTACGACTGTTTACAATGGAAAACGTAATGATTACATCACCCATTTTTTTTCCGTTGACAAACACATGGAAAACACAAACACATTAGGAAATTCTCGCAAAGATGAAATAATTGTCGGATTTTAATGAAACTTTCAGTACTCATTTACAAATGAATGAAATTTTTTGAAAATTATTAATTTTTAAAAATCTTGGTTAAAATATATATATTTTTACCTCTGTTATCTCCCTCCATGTAAATCCATGAAATTTTAATAAATTTTAGTGTTAATCTTTTATGAGTTAACGCAGGACTCATTGGGGAATATAAATCATCTGATATTTTTTGTAAATTTTGCCTCTGTATCCGAAAATTTGCTTCGAAGGGTAAAATAAAAATGCAATAAAACTCTGATATGATTTAATTTGATAAGCTTTTAATTGCTTGAATAAATAATAATAATTAAGGTCATTATAGCCTGAAGAAAAAAAAAATTCGATTACTAATGAAATTTTAAAAGAATTGTTTTCATTTTTTTTGTTATCATAATAATTTATAAAGTTTCAAAAGTATGTTTAAAATCTTTAAAGAACTGTTGTGGTTAGATTTTTTAGTTAAGAATTGCCTATCGAAAATTGAAAAGTTTGATTTAAATCGTTCTGCCTCCATATTGTCAAAATAATTTAATTTTCTTTTTTTGCCTTTGAAGTTGTTTTTTTTTATATGGTAACTTCTATGTGCAAATTAAATTAGAGTTTCCTCCCTTGCCCGAAAAAAATTGTACAATTTTGTCACTTATAAACGTCATACACTGTCAACAAGTTCTTGATTTACGGCGCGTACAGGTCAAAAAGTTCAAATCTGTGATTATGAAACTGTTTTATTCTAAATTTCACGCTATAAATAAGTATTATTTGGGTAAATCAGATGAATTTAACATAAAATTTGTTAATTTTCTGAAAATAAGGTGTCACACATGTATATTTTATTTTTGCAAGATTTTTAAAACCGAGAATTAACTTTTGTTCACAAATGTGTCGATCGCTCAAAAATAGCGACAAAATTCAAAAATTGAAAAAAAAATCTCAAACCTTTATATTCCAATCAATATAATTTCTGTTTGAAATAAACCAGCTAACTGGAAATATTAATTTTAATAATTTAGCTTTCAATTAAAACTAAAACAAAAGTTTCAAGAAAACTTTTTCATTTTAAAAAATTCAGTTTAAAAGTAACTATGTAGTTTTTTAGCGATTTAATGGCGTACCTATCTTAGAATAAGAATATTACAATTAATTATAGGCAGACATAGATAAACATACTCACAATAAAGGACGGTTTTTCGCATGACACCGCTGTTATTTTAACTACCTTTACTCCTCGGCAACGTTTATTGTTTCAAAAAGCGATCATTAGAATTTAAATAAAACCTAAACACGTGAAAGTGAATTTATATATTTTCTTTTTTCTTGAGAATTGACAACAAAAATAATAAACACTATTTATTTATTAAATTGTTTATTTATACTATTTATTTGTTATATTATTTATTAGAATGGTTGGCAAAACATCGGCGAATTGTTAATTGATTCAAACTTTACAAAATGGAAAATAATAAGGATTTCCTTATACTTGGTTCGCATATTTTAATAATTTAGCAAATGTTTGTAAATTTATGAATGAAAAATAAATATTGCATTAGTTCTAATTTATTAGTTTTTTTTAATGTTGTAAATATGAAAATATTCTTGACAATAATCTAATTAATAAACAGTGTTTAATATTTTTGTTATAAATTCTCAAGAACGAAAGAAGTATAACTTTGTGAAAGTGGAAATAAACACCAAGTCTGTCAAACAACAAATGGAAAAAATTGTCGGAGGATCCGTGCATACTTCCGGGTAATAAATTAATTCTTTGAAAATAACTATTTAACATTTTTCAACCAATACATTGCGTTTCTGCCAACAATAATAATAAAAATATACTTCATGATTCTTTTGAAAAGTATATAAGGAAAGTCACCAGACCAAACCAGACCAGACCAGACCAGACCAGACCAGACAAGTCAGTAAGGAGTAAGGAACGGCAAGAGACAGCAGCAGATTTTTGGCAGTCAGTGTGACTACAAAGATAATTCCTTACTCATTCAGCCGACTTCCTCATCAAACTAGGTGAAATTTAGATTCTTCCTCGCCAAGTTACGTGACACTTACACTTTTCCTCACCAAGCTACGTGACGTTTACATTTTCCTCTACAATTTCTCCCTTGTCTCTTGTCTCGCATTTCTTTTCCTCTTATTGTTAAGAGGAAAAGAAATGCAAACAAGGAACTTTAACACTCATACATGCTAAGAAAAAATTAGTAGTAAAAAACACGATAATAAAAATGTGTGATCATAGAAAAATGTGTGATCATAGAAAAAATTCTTTCTCACACTACGTCTCTTTGCGAGCAAGTTTAACTGAATTATTATAGTAAACCAGTAATCGCCCGTGATCCATAGGCACAAAATATATACCCTTTGTCCTAAAAATATTCTACCTATGAATTCAACTACGAAGATTTTACTTTTCAATTTTATGTTTAAATTTTAGTTTAAATTAAATTAAATTAGGACTTAAGGAAATAGCGTATATATTATTCGTAAAGGAAATGCTGCATATTTTATTACAGGTTGAATTTGTGACGGACGAACGTCGCTCTTATTCTAGTATAGATATGAAATTGTGACAAACGGACGGAAAGACGAACGAATGGAGAGACGGGCTGACGTGGCTATTATTATAGTATAGATTGAACACTCTCCTTCTTAAAATTATAAAATTAAAGAGAAGAAATTGATATTCGTGATCTAGAGAGCTTATTCGATATTAATATGAAGAATAAATAGGAAAACATGATTATCTCATAAAGATGTGCGTTTCTGTAATAAAAGCTGTAGTTTTTAGTTTAAATTCTGAAATGAAGCATTTTCTTGCTTAAGTTTTGATTAATTTTCTTTGCGCAACATCTCAACGTTAAAGTTACAGCTGCAGATCACAGGGTTAGATTGCGTTAACACTGAACTCAGTAGGAAGAAATGCAGCGATGCGAGAACCTCTTCATTCTGTCTTTGTCAATCGGAAGACTGCCTTCACTTGCATTTCCGGAACACGTGACTATTGTTGACCCAGTACAGGCGGAGGTATAAAAAAAAGTTATAAGAGCTAAATAAACAAATATAAAACTTTTAGAAAATATAGTAGAACCTTAAAAAAAAAATGGAAGAAAATAATCGCTAAGTTTTTGAAAAAAATTATTGAAATTTTCGTCAACGTTTTGTGAGCATGCGCACTTGAAAATTACAGTCACCGGATGTGTATAGTTCAGGACGGTTAAAATTTGAGGTTTGCGTTTGTGGATGGGAGGGCCAGGCAGTTGAGGTGGAGGTTAAGGTTTCAATTTAACAATGGGTCGGGGCCAGGGGTTGAGTGCAATTTGTTATGAAAAAAAAAAACATTTCCCTTTTTTACTTTTCGTAAAACATGGAAAAAGATGAAAGAGAGAGAGAGAGAGAGAGAAAGAGAGAGAGAGAGAGAGAGAGAGAGAGAAGAGGAGAAAGTGGGAAAAGAAGAGATAGAGAAAAGGAGAGATATCTAGAAATAAGGAAACACAAGAGAAAATAAAAGTAGTGCAAAGCTAGGTATAGAAAGAAAGAAATACATATGAGAAAAAGAGCGAGAGAGAAAGGTTAGAAAAGAGGTAATGATAAAAAGATAGAATGAACAAAGAGAGAATGACAAAGGTGAGATAGCGCATATATTTTGAGAGAGTAAGAGAGCGAAAGAGAGAGAGAGAGAGAGAGAGAGAGAGAGATGAAGCAATTAAAGATAGATCAAGAGAGGGAGAGCGAAATAAAGTAAGAGAGAACAAAAAAGAGAAGATAAATAGAAAGAGTTATATAGAGAAATCAATAGATAGAGAGGGAGAGAGGGAGAGTAGGAGAGCGGGAGAGAGAATGACAATAATAAGTAATTATGGGAAAATGATTTAGAAAGATAGATAGATAGATAGATAGATAGAGAGAGAGAGAGAGAGAGAGAGAGAGAGTGGGGAAAGAGAGAGAGAGAGAAACTTACAAATATGGTTAAATAGAAGAAAAGGGTAGTAGATAACGAGAAATACAGTGAGATACAGACAGACAGAGAAAACTTTAAACATGGATATGCAGATAGATAGATAGATAGATAGATAGATAGATAAAACAAAAAAGTTAACATAGTTAAAAAGACAGAAAGAATCTTTCAGAGACAGAAACAGAGAGAGAGAGAGAGAGAGAGAGAGAGAGAGAGAAAGAAGGAGAGAGGGACAGAGAGAGAGTGTGTGTGTGTGAGTGGGAGAGAGGGATTAAGATAGATGGAATGAGATTAAAACAGTGTGAGTGAGTGTGTGTACATGTGTAAGACGGAGATAGATGGAGAGAGAGAGAGAGAGAGAGAGAGAGAGAGAGAGAGAGAGAGAGAGAAAAGAAGAGTGTTTGTGAGAAGGAGAGGGTATAAGATATATATAGAGAAGGAGTATTTGAGAGAGTAATTAAGATAGTTGAGGAAAGAGAAAGAAAGAAGGAAAGAGTGAGAGTGTTGGAGAGAATGGTTAAGATAGACGGGAAAAGAGAGAGAGAGAAAAAAAGGAGAGAGTGTGTTTGAGAGAGGGAGGGTAATTAAGATAGACGGAGAGAGAAAGAGAGAGAGAGAGAAATAGAGAGAGTGAGAAAAGAAAAACTTAAAATGTTTTTCAAGACTTGGCTAGAAAGTCACATTTCCTTGATAAAATATGAGCGTGATGATTGTCATCCATTTTGTGTAGAACATTTGACTCAGTCTCCTATAGTACAAAAAAGAAAAACAAACAAACAAAAACAATACGGATGTGAGTCATTGGTCCGACACCGTGTTCAATATCATATCTCTGAAATTCTATAAAGGCATCAATGAGAAAAGTGTAATGATTGCCTTAAGGAACATAAGATTTAAAAGTTTGAAAACATTTTTTCTAGGATTTGCAGGAGACGCTGCATGGTTAAAAAATGGTTCAGAAGCAAACGACAAAAAGGGAAAAAAATGTGAGTGATTTTTATCGTCATAAGGCAAATAAAAAGGAGAAAAATAGTAGCAGAATCTGTGATTATAATAAATATTCGCTTACTCTGCATCTTATTCTCACGTTAATTTTATGAGCCCAGGCTGGCTCAATGCATGTTGGAAGAGAGCGTTCAAAAGATTATCCCGTAGTAGGTTGCCATTTCTTTCTGCGATAGACTGGTTGACAACCAAGGCTATAGAACCAGATCTGTCCCGCTATTTAATCCATGACTGGAGGGAGAAGAGACGGAATTCCCAATGGTATTTTAGCGTAAGTGGATGCAACGAATTCAGCTGGAATTCGAACGCGACCCCCCGATGTTTCGATATCCACTACACCACAACGCACCTCCTAGCTTAGCTGGAGTTAAACCACAAAAGTTATGGAAATTACTAATTATTAAATCCAGAGGATGACCACAAATCTTTGAAATATTATATATATATATATATATATATATATATATATATATATATATATATAGTAGAATCCTTGGTACTTGGCAAGGTAAATTCCACAGGAGATTAAATCCAATGAGAACTTAATGTTAAGATTTAACAGAGTATTATAAGTTGAATGTTTTTATAAACCCATTGTTAATATTATATTTCGCGGCTCTTATAGACCGCTCCTCAGACCAAATTCATACAACAATGAATGGGTGAAAATTATCCAGAAAAAAAATCAAGTAAAAAGGAAAGAAGAAAAAGAAAAAAAGAGAAGAAAATATAGGGGAAAGGAGGTTAACTTAACAGTGTTAGATATTAGCATCTATATTATATCTAGACGACAAGACGGCCTTGGCCTAGATTTACAAAGACAGTAGTTAAGAAAGTCATTAAATCTTGACTTGGATTTTTAGTTGTCTATTTTAAGATGCATGACAATAAAAATTAAAAATTTGGGGTTGAATTTTCGAGAGAAAAAATAAATTGTTAGTCTTATTAGTTTTAGCCGTAATAATAATAATAATATATTATTACATAAAACGTATTCGACAGTTATAGAAAGACAACAATCTATTTAGAAAAATCTAATACTAGACCAAAGAGTCACTCAAGGTAGATGTTTACTAAATGATGTTCTTTTAACGAACGTAAAAAGAAGGAGGTAAGAAAAGCAGACCCTGAAGACAAGTAGAAAAGATAACACTTGACCCTAGTCTCTCAGATGTGACGATTATAGGGATCGACTAAGCATTCCCTCGAGAGTCTGTTTAACAAAGAAATGGCTTTCGAGAAGCAGCTGTCAGAGTGGAACTTCATACTGACTAATGGAATACGAAGAGAATGAGGTAGATTTCTCCCAGTGTACATGGCATGGCAGGTTAGAGCTGTGAAGGTCTGAACTAGTGTAACTAATGAACTTGGACTGTTAGAACATTTTCCAGCTAAATATTTATAGCGTACAGAGAAGCTGTCGGAGATGTGCTATAGCGTTGAAAAAATCCCTCACAAGGCTGTGTAGAAGCTTTTGAACTCTATTAAGGTTGGAAAGTAAGAGTAGGCAGCTCCAGCTCATAAATGACAGCAATACTTTGCTTCTAGTCTGAGCTGGCTCATGTAAAGATAGGGTATAGTAGGAGGAGTCGAGTACTTATTAGAACGGTGCAAGAAATCGTCCAGTTTTTTATTTCCAGCATCTTAAGCGGTGGATCGTATATATGTTCTATTTGACGTCTGGGATGAATCTGAGTCCTAATAGGTCTTCAAAGCAAAGGGATCTCCGTGAGAGAATGACTATTCATCATAATAAGCGAACTTTTATGGTCTCCTCGGTGATGATAATGGAATATTACAAACCAGCTCGACACTATTCATTCTGCTCTATGAATTGTTAAAATAAGAATACATCTCTCTCTCTCTCTCTCTCTCTATATATATATATATATATATAATGAATGAATACCAAACCCACAATATACGTTATATATATAATGAATGAATGAATACCAAACCCACAATATACGTCCGCTATGTAAATTTTAATATATATATATATATATTAGAACTTGCCCATTTTGTCCATATAAAGATCTGCTAAATAAATGTACTGAAATTAATGAGATATGTAAGCATTGGAAATTGTTTGCTTTAGAATATGTTTAATAATTATATGTTGCTCACGTTTTCGATCCATAGTATCCTCAGCATCCTTCTGTAGAACCACAGTTTGGTTGCTTTAAGTCTCTCCTTTATCTTTGAGGAGATTTTCCAGTATTCACTACCATATTGAAGAACAGATATCACATAACAATCGAGTACTCTCTTCTTTGTTTCCAGCAAAATTTTCTTTATCATATTACACTATTCAACATCTGGAATGCACTTTAGCCATGTCAATTCACTTTCGGATCTCAGTGTCTCGCTTTCCGTCCTCTGTTAGAACACTACCCAGATATTTAAATTTCTGTACCTGCTTGATATCCCCAACCTGTAATTGGCACTTTGGTCTCCTCTTTTTACTGGTGACCATGCATTCAGTTTTCTTGTGGTTTATATGTTGTCCTGTTATCCGCCTTCTTCAGTTACCTTCTGTAGAAGGTCTTGTAGTTTCCTTTCCGTATCTGCTATCAGTACTGCGTTACTTCTTCTTCTTCTTCTATGTGCCTTGTCCCTTCAGAACGTAGGCGATCATAGCCTTCCACTTTTCCCTATCCCTGGTGGCTCTGAGCACGCCTTCTCCTGTTACACCATGCAATCCTCGTTCCGTCATCCACCTGATTAGGTCCTTCAAATATGTTATCCGTTGCTTTCCCCTGTCTCTTTTTCCTTCTATCTGGCCTGTTAGTATCAGATTCTCCAAGCCCTTCTTCCTCATTGCGTGTCCCAGGAACTTCAGCTGTCTCTTCCTGATGCTCAGTATTAATTTCCTTTTTGTTTCCATCATTTCCAAGACCTCATCATTGCTCACATGCTCGAGCCATGATATTCGCAGCATCTTTCTGTAGAATCACATTTCAGTTGCTTCAAGTTTTTCCTTCATCTTTGATGGTATTGTCCAGCATTCACTGCCATAATGAAGGACGGACAGCACGTAGTAATCCAGCACTCTCTTCCTAGTTTCTAGCGAAATTGTCCTGTTTCCTAATACTTTACTCAACTTCTCAAATGCCTCCTTCGCCATGCCAATTCGCCTTCGGATCTCTGTGTCGCACTTTCCGTCTTCTGTTATAACGCTTCCCAGGTATTTAAATTTTTATACCTGCTTGATTCTGGTATCCGCGACCTGTATTTGGTCTTTTGGGCTGCCCTTTTTACTGATGACCATGCATTCGGTTTTTTGTGCAGTTTATTTCTTGTCCTTTCTTGTTACTTTCTTCTGCTACCTTCTGTAGGAGGTCTTGTAGTTTCCTTTCTGTGTCTGCTATCAGCACTGTATCATCTGCGTACCTTAGGTTGTTTAAATCGTGGCCTCCGATTACGAATTAAGGCATAACTTCTAGGGCCCTGAAAATATTCTCGCTGTACAAGTTGAACAGATCCGTTGAAAAGACACGTCCTTATCTTACACCCCTTACTGATCCTGAATTATAAATCTAGCCTGTCGCCTGTATATTTCGAAGTTCCAAAGCAACTTCTTTAGCCGAAAAATCGTCGCTCACCTCAGTTTTTAGAGACTTTACATCTCTACGCTGGATGTTGGCCCACCATTTCTTCACAATTGAGTATGAAAGGCACGTGTCGGCCGATGTTTGCATCTGACACTTCAGAGACTTCCTTTGGAATTTTTTCCAACAGGAAGAAGAACTTCACGCCGACCCGGAGTTCAGCACTTGAACATTCCACACTTTCCGTTGACAAGTCAGTGGTATGAAACATGAAACATAATCACAAAAAATCCTGAAAATAAGAATTTTGAAATATGAAACATGTCACTAGCCATAGCGACAAAACGGCATTATGATTTTACGATGTTGATCAAGTCGGGAACATTTTACACCCTGTTCCTGTTCATATCTATCTATCTATCTATCTATCTATCTATCTATCTATCTATCTATCTATCTATCTATCTATCTATCTATCTTAGTTTCTTTCTGTTTATCTATTTCTTTATCTCAGTCTCTTTCTTTCTTTCTTTCTTTCTTTCTTTCTTTGTATTTTAGTCTCTTTCTTTCTTACTTTCTGTCTTTCGTTCTTTATCTATCTATCTATCTATCTATCTATCTATCTATCTATCTATCTATCTATCTATCTATCTATCTTAGGCAGTTTCTATCTATTTATCTATTTCTTTTTCCCAGTCTCTCTCTCTCTCTTTCTTTCTTTCTTTCTTTCTTTCTTTCTTTCTTTCTCTATCTATCTATCTATCTATCTATCTATCTATCTATCTATCTATCTATCTATCTATCTATCTTAGGCAGTTTCTATCTATTTATCTATTTCTTTATCTCAGTCTCTTTCTTTCTTTCTTTCTTTCTTTCTTTCTTTCTTTCTATCTATCTATCTATCTATCTATCTATCTATTCTCTCCAAGCAAGGCGACAATGCGACTAAGACGTAAGGTGCTCAATGGGATTGAAAGAGAATTAAATTTTTTTAAAAGGAACTGAAAAATTTATCTTAAATAGGAAACAAGGGATAACATATATTCATGTTCAAAAGACTGGGAAAGAGTGTGAACCGGGCGATAAGCAAACCTATCTATTCTTATTGAGGAGGAAAAAATAGTGAGTAAAAAAATAGAAAATAAAAAAAGCATCCCAACACCATTGGACTTTAGAGACTTAAGTGAACCCACTTCCCAAACAAAAGATGGCGTCACCAAAGTATTTTTGCTATAATATTCGCTCATGAATCAGAAGAAGATTTCACCAGTTGCATCCTTGCAACAATATATATATATATATATATATATATATATATATACTGTTGCGAAGATGCATTTATATAATAATAATAATAATAATAATAATAATAATAATAATAATAATAATGTCTAAAAGTTGTAGTAAGGGACTCTATTGAGTACTACTTGTTGTTACAAAAAAGTTTTAATTCATAAAGTAGTCGTAAAAATAGAGAAATTTGGAATAGAACGTTTTGGAAGATGCCAGAATGTTCCAGTAGAGTCGAGAGAATTCGAAAAGTTCTAGAAATATGCAAATTAGGTGTTAGCCTCTATAAAAATAGGCTTTGGGCATGGAGCAGTTAGATGATAGCAGGATGGGTTGACCTCATCAGCTCCGGTTTTGATTCAGGGATATATATCCAGCCGAAAGAATCTCTCTAAGTCGACGACAAAAACTAAAACTTGAAACAGTTGATAAAAGGATGTACTGACCTCATCAGCTCCGGTTAAGATTCAAGGATTTATATCCAGCCAAAATAATCTTACAGAAAAGTCCGAACAACTAAAGCCTGAAAGGAAACCTCATGGAACTATCTGGGTTAATACATATTTTTGCCTTTTTCATTGACCAAGCAAATAACTAGTCTTTATATACGCATTTAAGGATTTTCAAAAAGTATAGCACTTAACTTTCTAGCCAACTTTCTTTTTTTAATCGTGTCACCCCGAGCAAGGCGGTAACGCCACTGATGTGCAGGGGACTACGTAATAGTGAAAAGATTGGAAAAGAGAAAGCCGGAAACCACATCCTAAACAGGGAACAAGGGATGAGCCGCTTAACCTGTTCAATAGACGTGGGTGGAGTGTGAACCGGGCGATAGATAGATCTATCTACTCCAATTGAAAAAAAACAAAAACAAAGTGAGAAGATTGGAAAAGAGAAAGCCGGAAACCACATCCTAAACAGGGAACAAGGGATGAGCCTCTTAACCTGTTCAATAGACGTGAGTGGAGTGTGAACCGGGTGATAGATAGATCTATCTACTCCAATTGAAAAAAAAAAGAAAAAGAAACCAAAGTGAGAAGATTGGAAAAAAGAGAAAGCCGGAAACCACATCCTAAACAGGGAACAGGGGATGAGCCTCTTAACCTGTTCAATAGACGTGAGTGGAGTGTGAACCGGGCGATAGATAGATCTATCTACTCCAATTGAAAAAAAAAGCAAAGTGAGAAGATTAACTGGGTAAAGATATTTGACACCTTCCCTCCCCTTCTCTTGCTCGAAAATTGCGCCAATGATGTTTCTTCTTGGGTTGACGACAGCGTGGACACTTTCATCCTTCTCAGAAATGCCAGGTGAAACCTGAATCCTCTCCATGGTTCACATCAGCATCCTCGGTTGCTATAGCACACAAGAACCACTATTTTCGGCTACATCAGCAGGATGGCTCTCATCACAACAGGCACCTACTCGTTTGCTGCTTGCAATAGATGTACGCGAGAAGGAGCAAAGTTCCCGTTTGCCGAAAGAATGAGGCATCGCATAGCCTCTAACAACTTTGATTCTCGTGATTACTGGTGGCTCAGTAGTCGGATTTTAAATGTGTAAGGTCTCTATTCCTTCCCTCTTCAATCTGTTTGAGATATTTTCATTCTCTATCGATATAGCTGAATGTTTTTCCCTAAATTCTCCTCAAACTCTACTCTTAAATCATCCGTAGTATCCAGGCTTAACTTCCCACCTAAAACTGAGTCCCTAAGTTGTATGCATATAGCCCCTTGCATAGTTTCTGTTATTACATCTAACCTAGATCCCCACAAAGCATCTGGTCTCAATGGCATCTCTGTAATAGTAATTAAGAAGTGAGTTCCCGAAATTGGTTCCTCTAAATTGTATAATAAATGCCTCGCTGCCTCCTGCTTTTCTACCTGATAGAAGTAAACGTCTTGTACCGGAATATGCGTGAATAAACAAAGAATTAAAATGTTCAAAAACGGATTTACAAAATTAAATAATTGAGTATTATTTTTTTCTTTCAAATTGAAAGAAAATACTTACAAAGATTCTTTGCAAATATTTTCACACTGATTATTTTGTGTATTTGTTTTTAACAGTACAATCAAAGGAATTGCGTTAGTATAGGTTCAATGGGAATGTGTCTGTGTGGATGTGCAGATATATGTGACTCAAGATTACGTTGTTTTAAGTGTGTGCATAAATTGTAGTCAACCTCACAAAGAAGGCAGGGAAATTAGTTGCTAGAGTTAATGCATGTAAACAAACTATCACAAACCATCATTTTGTAATATTGTATACTCGAATAAACATGCGGAAGATTTGAGTAATTAATCGTGATAATTTTAGTTTCGTCTGTGTAACAAACGATCGAACACAAAACCTTGGTCATAGCTTAACTGAAAGAGTAGTTAGTAAACAAAATTGATTCATATTTATAATAAACTCCCTATGAATCCAAAATTTAAGCTTTATTCTCAAGCTTATTGGCTAATATATATTTTTCCAATTTTTAAATATTGCTTTTAACGAAGAAAAATATTGTTAATCAAATTCTTAAGTTGAGCCTCCAAAATTTCAATTTTAGAGATATTTTATCGTCTGCTAATTCAAAGAATATCGCGTGCTTCGTACGACGTCGCTGGTTGGTTGATATATATGACTAGAAAAATTATATCTGGAGCCGGTTTGTACAAAAAATTGAGTTACTTTCTGTGAGCCGGTCAATGTACGGAAAAAAAAAGTTTTCAGTGAGAGTACTTAAATCTATTAGCATTTTTATACAATTCGGAAACAGCGCTCAAATTCTACTCGTGACTCATCCGGAATATCCTTGCTTAACTTCCCTCCTTGAATTGAGTCCCTGCTGGATGTCATCATCTGTTTTCCAGTTTTTACGAACTGTAGTGAGGTGTCCAACCCTTCCAGCTATCGGCCTATCAGTCTTATACGTCTTTTGGCGGGGAAACTCCTAATCAATGCTGAATTGATTCATTATCTCTCATTGCAGGGCGTTTTCTCAAACAAGCAGTATGGCTCTCATTTCTCCAGGTCAACTGACAATAATTACGGAAAGAATCTATCATGCTCTAAATAAAAACGGTGATACCCCGGCTCGTAGAGAAGAGTTGAATGCCAGACTCGGTCAAAGTATTTCAAGATGTTCAATGTGTAGCATTGGACAATTTGAAAGCCTTTGTCATTCAGGTCTTCTCTACGAGCTGAAAAATTACGGTGTCTCTGGACAGTTATTTTTGGTCTTGTTTTACTGATCCAGTCTTTTCTATCAAATCGTAAAATAAACGAGCGAGTGAAAATGTCTTTGAGTGAGTGTGGGTCTTGGTGAAGAATATCCTTCTTCTTGAGTCATGTCCTTAAATAGACTCGTCAGATCAAGACTTTTATATAGATGACATGCATGGCGCCAAATCTGTTCAGAAATATTTAATCTATCAGCTGTATACAACTGTTTTCTGAAATCAGTGGTTAAAAAAATTGACAAACATGGACATTCGTGCCCACAATATGACGAAATATCAAAAGAACTGTTTTCCCATGACACTGATTTTATTTGAACTACCCTCACTCTGCAATGTTTATTGTTTTAAAAACCGATGATTAGAATTGTAATAAAACCTAAACATATGATGAAACTGAATTTACACATTTTTCTTTTGTTCTTGAGAATTTACAATAAAAATTTTAAACGCAGGAATAGGATAGGAAGTTGGAAGCCATGATCGACAGCTTAATAAGCTGGTGTTAATAGATGTTATAACAGGGACTAGGGGCGGACATTAAGGAGACAAATGCTGCTTAGAGCCACAAAAGATGGAAAGTCATGATGCCAACGTTCTTAAGGGACACGGCACTTAAAAGAAGATGAAACCGTAAACTAGTGTGACAATCACTCAGTTAATACCCTAAAATATTCTGCATAAACAAAAATACTGAGACAGGATACTATGGATAATAAGGATCGATGCGAGTCTGAAATGACGTTTTTTTAAATAAGCTGTCTTCAATGCACCCCACAAGATGTGGTGCAGCATTACGCAACTAGCCACTACTGTTCTACGCTAAGGCGCCTTTAATTACTGTAATGAGGAAGGAAGGTTTGGAAAACTTAACCCTCACGGGGCATATTGAGGGTAAGAGAGCTAGGGAAAGAGCGCGATCCACTTACGTGACGAGGTCGTGCTAATGGATTTTACAAAGGGAGTGTTATGGGGAAACACACCTATTCCTCAGATAATGGCTTCTCCCTCCTATATTAATAAGAGTTAACGGGAAGTTCATGGGAGTTCTTTAGACTTCTATTAGAGTTCAGTAGAACTACTAGGCAGTTTATATTAGTCGACAGTTAGCCGAATACTAAGGAGTCAGCTTTCAGTGGAAGATTACCAAGTTCCTAACATTTTGGGCACGTTAAATCGACAGAGCACGATTATAACCTTCAGTGAGAAAACTACTCCACAATAGGGAAAAAAGCCACACGAGATAAGAAATTAAGGAGAGCCAAGTTCGCTAATGTCCAAAGGGTCGCGGCACATAGAAGACGACGCAAAGGCATAAGCCAATGAGAATCGAACGAGATTAGTTTTCTGCAATTGCTTTAAGGCAAGACAAATCCCCCACTATTTTTTCATCAACTTCCCCGCAGTATTTAATATTGATGAAGTTAACTTATTTGTCGAGATTCACAAACTCTACGTTTCGTTCAATTTCTCAAACCAATCGATGAAATTTGAATAAGCTGATTTGTTTGGAAAAAATACTTTGATAAAACTCCTACTTCACGGTTTAATAATTTCTTTAATTTAATTTTATAGGATATTATGTTAAAATTTCTTTTTCTTCTTCTTAACAGCGAAGAATAAATTGTTATGGATTTCTTACTCTAGAGGATGCAACATGCAACAGGCCATGAGTAAATATTTCATTCCTGATCCAAATTCCAACTTTTTTAAACGTTGGGCCTTGTGGCTTGATTATATTTATCGCAAACGCAGGGCGAACTGGAAATTGGATTCTTGTAAATATAAAAATTTAAAAGAAAAGATATGAAAAAAAAATTGAATTTTTATTAAATAAGTATTTGTTATTTTAATAAAAAAAAAACTTGATGCAAATTTTATGTACTAAGCTACGCACCTCAGTAAAGCCAATTATACTTTATACCCTCTTACCTGTTTGCACTTCCCCCTAAAATTTGTTTCGATCGGTCGATGTATGGCTTTTAGAGAGTGTAACGGACAGATCGACGGACGACCTGTAGTTGGCATTTCGGGGTCTTCTTTGTGCTGATAACCATACATTCCCTTTTCTTGAAATTTTGGTCAGTCTATTCTTCTCGTTTTCTCTTGCTACCTTCTGTAGGAGGTCCTGCATTTTCTTTTCTGTGTCTGCTATCAGCACGGTCATCCGACGGAGTGTCACATATTTTATGTGAAGGTTATCCATATTTAATTCTTGAATTCGATTTTTTTAAAACTAACTTTCATTATTACATTGCTTTTATCTGTTTTTGCTTATTTCTTATGCAATAAAAACCCAACTTTTGTTAGCTGGGCCAACAAAATATTCTCCATAACGCGCATGCGTCCAATGACAAGGTTCGAAATAAAATCTGGTCAGATTGATTGTAACATGTCAAAAGACTAACATCATTTTCTATCTTGTAAACAACCAAAACAATTAATTTAGGTACTGATACTAAGTGTCCAACCTTCACACACGAACACTTAAAAAAGACGCCTACTTGTCGTCTGACTCATTCTTTTTTCACTTTCACCCTTTGTGTCTCTAGGCCAAAGCATATTTAAGCTATCATGGCTTCCAGGTGGATTCCCACACAGCCCAAACCCTCACAGACTCGATTGTTTGTTTTTAAGTTCGTTACATATTTACATATTTACACACATACATATATAGACATTTAGATGAAAGATTTGGGGTTAAACTCTGGATTTCGAAAAATAGCCTAAAAAATTATGGTTGCATGTCTTTTTCAAAACTAATTTACTGGCTCACTTTGAGATAGAAGACCTTTTTTTTCCTGTCGGGTTTTATCATAGATTCAAAACAAAACTCATTTCTTCATAAAGTTTCCTTAAAATGTTAGATCTGTTGGTCCAATCGATTTTGACGCTTAATGGTAATTGTAAGGCTGGTAAATTTGAATTTTTAGAGAATCTAATCTCTAAAAATAGAGTGCCATGCACTAACGGGTTAAACAATTTCAGTATAGATAGACTAAACTATCGCCCGGTTCACACTCCACCCACGTTTATTGAACGGATGAAGAGGCTCATCCCTTGTTTCCTGTTTAGGATGTGGTTTCTGGCTTTCTCTTTTCCAATCTTTTACTCTTTTCCATTCTTTTACTCTTTCTCTTTTCAATTGGAGTAGATAGACTAAACTATCGCCCAGTTCACACTCCACCCACATCTATTGAACAGGTGAAGAGGCTCATCCCTTGTTTCCTGTTTAGGATGTGGTTTCCGGCTTTCTCTTTTCCAATCTTTTCACTCTTTTCCATTCTTTTACTCTTTTTTTTTCAATTGGAGTAGATAGACTAAACTATCGCCCGGTTCACACTCCACCCACGTCTATTGAACAGGTGAAGAAGCTCATCCCTTTCAATTTCAATTGAATTCACTTCATTCACTTACGCGCAAATACCTTTGGGAAAGGTATTAATCCATCTCTTCTCCCTCCAGATATTAATTAAACAGCAGGACAAATTAGATTCTATAGCCTTGGTAGGTAAACAGTCTACCACAGAAAGCAGTAGTAATCTACAGCGAGAAAATCTTCTTGTCTCTTTTGAGACATGATCACTCAAACGTGTATCCCGTATGGCACTTAAATGACTGATTGGATATACACTTATATATCTATAAAAAATAGTGAAGAGGTGGAAAAAAAACTTTTCGTTTAGTGCTTTAGGTTCATCGGACTAAAGTAATATTTACGTTAATATGACTGCACATGTACACGAAGAAGTAGAGACGCTAAAATGTTAAACTCAAAATTTTAACACACACACACACACACACACACACACACACACACACACACACACACACACACACACACATATCTATCTATCTATCTATCTATCTATCTATCTATCTATCTATCTATCTATTTTAATTCAGATACTTTGGCCGTCCGTTAATTTTTTAGTTACAATTCTCTTTCCTTTTTTTGCGGACCCAGACGATGTAAATTTTTTCTTTTCTTGTTTATTTGATTTTATTTTGTTTTCTCTTTTTCTTTTTTCTTTTTCTTTTTTTTTCTTTTTTAATTTCTTTGCAAATCTATTTAAAAAGGAAAATTAGACTGATTTTTCTCCAGTTTCTGAAAGGATTTTTCTGTTGCTGAGGTGATGTGTTATCCCCCTTGGGGATTTTCATGTCGAAATGATCATCCAACATCATTGAATTAATCCTTTTTTTAATTTATATATATATATATAAATCTAGGTATAGAGGACACAAGTTTTTACGATTTTGGGTTCCCTGGCATTTACTTTTTTTTTTATAAAAGCAAACCGATTGTTTTTGTATTTAAATTTTCACAACCAACATTCAACATTGCCTGATGACGAGATAGAAATCTCGAAACATAAAAACTTTCGTGTCGCAATGTACATTTAATTCATAATTATAAGAGTATGGTTATATATATATATATATATATATATATATATATATATATATATATATATATATATATATCATAAACTCGCTTATTCGCGTTGCTGCAGATTGCGCATCAATTTGAGATACTTTTCTCATGTTAATTTTTTTAGTCTACTCTTCCAAGCTGGCTCAAGACATATTGGTAAAGAGCGCTTGGAGATTTTTCTGCAGTAGATTGTCAGTTCTTTGTGGTAGACTGGTTGCCAACCAAAGTTACAGAAACCTGGGAGAAGAGGTGAATTCATACTTTTCCTAAAGGTATTGGCAATAATGAATCCGACTGGAGTTCGAACTTGACTCTCTAGTTCCTAAATCCGAGCCACTATCTATGACGCCATCGTGTCTCCTACAATGTATACATATTTTAAATATGTCGGCGTGGTTGATATCTGTGGTCTTCCGGAACGTAACTTGTGCACACCGTGTACAGTACCATCAGATTCACACTTAACCCTAATTCGTGAGATTGTAAGCCGAGTGATTAGATCTGAATCAAACTATCCTCGATACGACTTTTGAACTTCAAATGCATCTTCGTTCTTCCAGTAGTGTTTCAGGATGATCCTTCTTTGTTTGAAGCTAAGCTTGAACGACATTAATAATACTGACGGGTAAATCTGGAAAGAAAGAGAGAAGACTTCAGCTATACACTGTAAAGGTATGTATACACTTTTCGAGACACCCTGTATTTAATTAAGGATATATATATATATATATATATATATATATATATATATATATATATATAATCGTTTCACCCCGAGCAAGGCATTCCACTGTCACTATTGCGCAGGGGGTTACATAGGGGGGAAGTGATGAGAAAGGATGGTTAGATATAGGAAATGTCAGAAGCAGGGTGATAGACGGGTAAGGATACCGAGAATGAGGGTTGAGTAGATGGTGAGAGTGTTTGAGAGAATAAATGCAAGTTAGTGTGATAGGAGGTGTCTATTGACCTTACATTTAAACTCCTGGAGATTGTAGCTGTCGGAGAAGCAGGCATGTGGAAGGGAATTCCACAGGCGGGAAGCTCGAGAAAAGAAGCTATATTCTCAATTTCTATGTGATATAAGCTAAATTTGTTTGGAATATTTTTCATCCCTTTTTCATTTTTCTTCATCGATTACATGCTTCGTTCATGGTATCCTTAGCATCCTTCTGCAGAACCACATTTTTGTTGCATTCAGTTTCCTCTACATCTGTGAGTATATTGTCAGCCATTCACTTTCACATAGAACGACTGGTATCCCATAGCAGTTCAGCATTCTTTTTTGCTTGGTTATTTCCAACAAAATCTTCAGGTTTCTTTATGTTTTATTTAACTTTGTGAAGACATCTTTTGCTATTTCAATTTTCAAACTGATGCCCGTTGTGATTCGAACATGGCTGGCAACGAAATCACAAGCAGCAATCAATATTTTGATAGGCTTCTTGAAAGTTCCATTACCCGTTCTTGTTTCACAGGGCGTGGTTGATGTTCGTGCTCTTACGGAACGATTGTTCGGTACACTGCATACAGTACCGTCAGGTTCACACTTATCTTTAATTCCTGAGATTGTAAGCCGCATGGTTGGATCTGAATGAAACTCTCTTTGATACGACCTTTGAACTCCAACTGCATCTTCGTTCTTCCAGTAGTGTTTCAGGATGAACCTTCCTTGTTCAAAGTTAAGCCCGGACGACATTAATAATACTAACAGGTCAATCTGAAAAGAAAAACAAGTTGACTTCAGCAATACTTTTGAGACATCTTATTTAGGCCTCCTTTTGTATTGCATTGCTTAAGCCAGGTGCAAACGAGTGCAAACGAGTGCAAACTCCACTGAAAAATTAGTTTAATGAGCCACATTACAAAACTGATCGTCCGAATCCTGATGAACAGAGGGAGAAGCAGAATCATGCCAGAGATAGGACAAGAACAGTGCTGGTTCGTCAAAGACACTGGAACAAGGAACGCCATATTTATGATTAGGATACTCTCCGAAAGTGCAATACAAATAAGAAAGGACGTGTACTTATGTTTTATCGATTATGCAAAGGCATTCAACAAAATGCGCCACAAAGAATTGATAGAGATGCTCAGCAGCCTTGACATATTTGGGAAAGACATAAGAGTAATCAAGAATCTCTACTGGCAGGAAAACACCTGCATACGGACAGGTAACGAATTCAGCAGATATACAAAGATAGACAGGGGGCGTAAGACAAGGATGTGTCTTTTCACCGGATCTATTCAACTTGTACAGCGAGACTATTCTGGAGACCCTAAATGTTATTGCAGGATTTGTCATCGGAAGCCACAATTTGAACAACATAAGGTATGCAAATGATACAATGCTGATAGCAGATACGGAAAGGAAACCACAAGAACTCCTACAGAAGGTAGCTGAAGAGAGTGACAAGAAAGGACTACAAATAAACTGCAAGAAAACCGAATGAATGGCCATCAGCAAAAAGTGCAGCCCAAAATGCCAAATGCAGGTGGGGGATACTAAAATAAAGCAGGTACAAAAATTTAAATACCTGGGAAGTGTTATAACAGAAGACAAAAAGTGCGACACAGAGATCCGAAGGCGAATTGGCATGGCGGAGGATGCGTTCCAGAAGTTGAGTAGAGTATTAAGAGACAAGAAAAGTTCGCTAGTAACAAAGAAATTGCTGTGTGATGTCAGTTCTTTAATATGGCATTGAATGCTGGACAATATCATCAAAGATAAAGGAAAAACTTGAAGCAATTGAAATGAGGTTCTACAGAAGGATGCTGCGGATATCATAGATTGAGCATGTGAGCAATGATGAGGTTTTTGGAAAGGATGGAAAAGAAAAGGAAATTAATACTGAGCATCAGGAAGAGACAGCTAAAGTTCCTGTGACATGCAATGAGGAAGGTGGGCTTGAAGAATCTGATACTAACAGGCCAGATAGAGGGAAAAAAAGATAGGGAAAAGCAGCGGATAACATATTTGAAGTGCCCGATGGAGGTGGATGACGGAACGAGGGTTGCGTGGTATAACAGGAAAACGCATGCTAAGAGCCACCAGCGATAGAGAGATATAGAAAGCCATGATCGCCTACATAATGAAAGGACAGAGCACAAAGAAGAAGAAGAAGAAGAAGAAGAAGAAGAAGAAGAAGAAGAAGAAGAAGGGTCCTTTGCAGCTTATTTAAAGCCAGAAAATATTTTTAGATTTTTTTTTTTTGTTTAGATAATAATTATTTATTGATACAAGTCCTACTAATCAATTTATATTTGGGTAAAGGAGAGGAAGATTCATGCCTTTCCAGGGTTGAATTTAACTAAATGAACTGGCAACCTACTGCGGGAAAATTTCGAGACATGATCGCCCAAGCGTGTCTCACATATGGTACTTAACTGACTGACTGAGTATAATAGTTGGAAACATAATTAAAACTTCTACTGAGCATAAAGGGATTGCTTTTTTTATTGTTATGAAGTAATAAACTAATCCCTCGCTAATTACTACTTGATAATATAATACATCTCTTCTCCTTACAGCTATGGGTTGAATAGCAGATTAGATTGGGGTTTATAGCCTTGGTTGGCAACCGGTCTACCGCAGAAGGTAATGGCAGCCTACTGCGGGAGAATCCTTTGTCCAGTTAGTCTTTTCTCTTTCGAGACATGTTCACCAATGCGTGTATCACGTATGGCACTTAACTAACTGATAAAAAAAAAAAAAAAAAAAAGAGAGCCGGAACAAATCCAGCAAGCGCCATTTTTATTTTGTGTCGAAAAGTAGGATACAGGGATGCTCAGCTTTTAGTTTAGTCTGTATTTATGCAACATTTTATTCGTATTCATTTTGTGTGTTAAAAGAGACGTGTTGTAAGACCTTCAGGCAACAATTAGCGTCGAAGGTATCGTTAAATTAACCAACTCAACAGTCATTGTTATTCTGATACACGCATGGGTTTGCGGCTATCGACTGGTTTTTATCAAGTGTTGCAATAAGTAGGACTTCCAAAGCAGAAACTATAATCTGAGTTTTTATTTTCTATTTCACTAGAAACAAAGAAGAGAACACAGGATTGCTATATGATGTCAGTTCTTCAATATGGCAATGAATGCTGGACAATCTCATCAAAGATGAAGGAAAAACTTGAAGAAGCTGAAATGTGGTTCTACAGAAGGATGCTGTGGATATCATGGATCGAGCATGTGAGCAATGATAAGGTTTTGGAAAGGATGAAAACGAAAAGGAAATTAATACTGAGCATCAGGAAGAGACAGCTAATGTTCTTGGGACATGCAATGAGGAAGGTGGGCTTGGAGAATCTGATACTAACAGGCCAGATAGAGGGAAAAAGAGACAGGGGAAAACAACGTGTAATATATTTGACGGGCCTGAGCAGGTGGTTGCCAGAACGAGGGTTGCGTGGTGTAACAGTAGAAAACGTGCGAAGAATCACCAGGGATAGGAAGGCCATGACTGCCTACCCGCTGAAAGGACAAGACACATAGAAGAAGAAGAAGAAGAAGAAGAAGAAGAAGAAGAATAAGAAGAAGAAGAATAAGAAGAAGAAGAAGAAGAAAGTATGGGGTACCCAATGAGGATCGAACTCAATCAGTCAGTCAGTTAATTGTCATACGTGATTCGAGCTGAGTTCGAATTCCAGTTGAATTCCTCTTTCACTTACGTGTAAATACTCTTAGGAAAGGTATTAATTCATCGCTTCTGTCTCCATCAATGGGTTAGATAACAAGACAGATTTGGTTCTATAGCCTTGGTTGGCAACCAGTCTACCACAGAAAGTAATGGCAACCTACTGCGAGAAAATCTTCTGTGCAGTCAGTCATGTGTCTTTCAAGACATGATCGCCCAAGCGTGTATCACGTATGGCACTTTACTGACTGAGTTAGTAGATTATACAATTCATTGTTGGTAATTTTACTATAATATATATATATATATATTAGCGTTGCATTGCTTGTCATTATGCTATACAAATGTATTGTTACTCATTTTATTATAAAAATGTACAGTTGAATTTTTTTGGGGGGGGGGAGTGGGGGGGTCACTATTTTCCTATAACTTGGACTCTAACAGGTGCTACTACTCCAGGTCAAGGTGGTTCGGAGAACAACAATCCTTAAGAGGTGGTTCCACTCTCCTAAAAACCTACATTCTCTTGATCAGAGGCCTTACTGCCTAATGTAGTTTATTCTCATACATAGGACGAATTTTATAAATGTCGTCCGACAATAATGCTAACTGTTTGGTCAATGAGCGTCGAATGTTTATTGTATGAAAACGGTTAATATCTCCATTGCCATTATATTGGTGCCGCATTCTTTTATTGTCGAAATATTCAAATAGCGAGAGCTGTGGAAATTAAACGTAGAATATTCTCTCTTCTGTAACAAAAACTATTTCCCAAACAGAACACAATAGCCGCGCACTCTCACTCTGTGGGGGCTAGGCTCACATCTGAAATATAAAATAAATAAACTAATAATAAATAAATAAAATGAAGCTTTGATTTCGAGTGGGCGGGGGTGACTCTTAATGAACTTCTTGACCGGAGTCCCTTAAGCCATCAGACAGGCGCTGAATGAAGCCAGGCAAGTTTGCTGCCATTTTTAATGAAGGGTCCCGAAACGGCTTCGGCTTGTCAGTAAAGAGTGTAGGTCCATCACTCTTCCATTAGTCTCCCTTTGAAGCACTTTGAGAGGGTTTGGTTAATTATGATGTTTCGAACACAAGGAGTATCGGGAAGTGGGTTGGGGTCGCTGCGTCTTGCCAGGGTGAGAATGTTGGTCTTTTAATTCAAATGCCAAGATTCCGGGGTTAGAACTTTGATTTCTTAAAATAAATAAATAAAAATAATAAAATAAATAAATGACGTGGCATCTTGAAATTTTTCTCAGACATCGATTTCTGTTCCGAATTTTCGACTATGACCTTTTCTATAGTACATGATATGTGAATGCGGTATTGGATAACGGCTCAGATTGATAGCTCGGAGAGCCGATTTCGAATCCCTGTCGTGTTCATTACATTCACTTATACGCGAATAACTTTGGGAAAGTTATGAACCCATTTTTCCCTCCAGTTGTGGGTTAAATATAGGAATTGTATTTAAAAAAAAAAAAAAAAAAAAGGAAAAAAAGAAGCAAAACATTATCTTGGAAAAAATATTAATACAGTCTTAACTTGCAATATATATATATATATATATATATATATATATATATATATATATATATATATATATCTGAATTATTTTGAACATTATTTTTACCGATACTCGTATTTAAGTAAAAATAATATCGGTAAAAATAATTCATTACAAATTGTCGGTTGCTTATAACCAAGTTTCGTTAAAATTCGTTAATTTCCATAACATGTTTATATATATATATATATATATATACATATATATATATATATACATATATATATATAGTTATCCTTAGACAGATCTGTTTCGCTGTATCACAGCTCATCAGTACGGTTAGACATCCGACTGCTTTTTACTCAGGATTGAAACCCAACCGCATGGACGCCAGTTGGCGATTCTACCTTTGAGCTATGGGCGCTCGGTAGAAGGAGATACTCTTACTTTTCCAAATACGTTTCGGCTTTAAATAACCTACAAAGAGTTGATAAATCTCACTCTCTCTCTCTCTCTCTCTCTCTTTCTCTCTCTCTCTCTCTCTCACACACACACACACAAAATAACAAAAAAGCAAAAGTAAAACAAAACAAAGAAAAAGAAAAAAAAACAAAAAACAAATCAATCTTTCAGTGCATATGAACAAAGCAGGATATGATAAATCAAAAACATATACAAGTTAATCTTTTTCAAATCTGCGTTATTTTAAATTGTCGAAATTCAGTCGTACGCTATCAGAAAAAATATCCGTGTGCTTGTATTTAAAGAAAACTTAAATGTAATCTCGATTTCTAAAATTTTTAAAATTTTTAAAAAAATTTGACATAAAAGAAATAATTTCAAAAAATAATAAACTTTTTAGTGAATTCTACAATTTTAAGTTCGGCAGCATTAGTTACGATCTTATTTTATACTTCGTTCGCCGTAAGCATTGTCATCGTCCGACATTTCACATCTCTACAAAATAGTCGCGAGACGCCGAAGAAATTTACGAAATTATCTTAATAAATTAAAATAATATACTTAATTAGATTGTCTTGAAATAACACTGAATTATTTAAAGAAGTCAAAAAGATAATAAATTTGCTTAATTAATTATTGTCATCATTAATAACTTTAGTTAGATAATTATTAAAATGTTCATCTTAGCTATGTCTAGAGTAGGATTGATTTATTGATTCATATATTTTCTACGGCTTATCGATCCTTTGCAGGTTATTTAAAATCAGAAACTTGTGGGGGGATGATAATTATTTAGTCTTATATTTCCGTAGCTGTGAAGGAAAAGGTGAATTCATACCCAATCAGAAACAAACAAGAAATTTTAATGTGGTTAGGCAGGAAATCAATTCTATATTGCAATCAATATATAAACAGATCCCTCACTTTATGGTCACTGTAGTTTCTATACATTTATCTTTCAGAGAATATAAATAAATCTAAGACATGCCTGTGTAGCTAATCAATATTTGATTGCTTCATTTTCTACAGCTTATCAACAGATCAGAACTTACGTGTATATATAAAATGGAGAATCAATTATATATTGCAATGGATATATAAATTGATCCTTCACTTTATGACCACGGTAGTTTCTATACATTTATATTCCAGAGATTGTAACTAAATTAAAAAGACTTCAGTATACGCCGACTGAAGCCTTAGTAGAGGGGTAACTCCTCCCCGCAATGAGGCCTCCTGAGTATAACGATAAACTACATCCAAGTCCTGGGTTTGACGATAAACTGCATCCAGCAGCAAGGCCTCCAACTGGGAAGTTTTGAGGAGCATAGAATCACCTCTTAATTTCTGATGTCGCCAGGTCTACCTTGACCCGAGACGGTAGCACCTATTAGTGTCCTAGTTCTGGAAAAATAGTTAACCCACCAAACTATGGTCAAAACTTTATGAAAGTATAAAAATTGATTGTTATAGTGAAAATTGCAGCAATACTTTTTTGGATAAGGAAATATTTTGTATATGTATATTTTTTGAAGGAAAAATATTTCCAGCACTGTATTTATGAAAAGAATATTATTAACAATACGTTTTTGAAAGAAAAAAAAATTAACAGCAATATATTTTTAAAGCAAAAATAATGTGCAAGCAATACATCTGACTCTCGGGAAAACTCTCTTTACAAAAATACGTCAATGAAACCTGATCTACAACCCGATTTCTTACAAAGAATACATCTTCTGTTCAAAAATCTTGTCGGCATTAAATAACTCATTGAGGTTGATATGCAGTAAAACAAAATGAAGCAAACCAATAAAGCGAACTAAATCGAAAAGACATGCCTCTGTACCTAATCGGTATTTGTACGGCTTTGCATTATGCCTCATGAGACACAAGGAAATTTATTAATCCGCGGTAGTTATTGTTAAATGTTTTTTTTTAATCATATCACCCCGAGCAAGGCGGTAAGTAACGCCACCGATGCGCAGGGGGGGCTACGTAAGAGTGAAAAGATTGGAAAAGAGAAAGCCGGAAACCACATCCTAGACAGGGAACAAGGGATGAGCCTCTTCACCTGTTCAGTACTTAGATGAGACCCACTTTCCAAGAAGCCAACAATATATGTTTCATAAAAAAATAAATGAAACATAAAAAAGTAAATTAATTTGGTTGATAAAAATAAGTTTACGTAAAATGACTTTTCTTTTCAGATAAATAAAAATAAACACCTTCTCCACTTGCAGCAGAATGCGTAGCTCACACGACTGAAAAATTTTAATCAGTGTGTATTTTCATGGGCCGATGCATCCTCACGAGTGGGCCAGTTTAGATGGGAGATGGATGATTTTATCGAGTCATCATCATTAGAATGATTGCCAAAAATGTCTATAGAATCCATTCTGTCCTATTGTTTAACCCATAAATGGGAGTAAGAAGAGATGGATTAACGAACACGGCTTGTATTAGAACTCGGTTCTGCAATTTCTCATTGCGAGCCGTATTCCATCACCCCACATACATACTTTTTTAGATGTTTGTGTTTAAATAAAATTCTACATGTATCTGGATAAAAGACAGAAGAGGAAACTTACTTTCACACACACACACACACACACACACACACACGGCGAAAGAAGATTTCGTTGAACTTTCAGTTGTGGAGAAGGGCGTAAGTTTGTCGGTGGAAGTAGAGTCGACAATTGAAGACATTTACTTTGAAGTTGACGATAGCCGAAACTGAATCATGTTGTAAGCGAGTATATTTTTCGTTGATAATTACATTTATGCTTATTTTCAGGTACTACGGCTAGGACTTTTCAACATCAAAACATAATTTGATTGGTTCATTATTTTTATTCATTGTCATGTGGCATGGTTCTATAACAGACCACGAAGAAATGAATTTAATGAAACTGATTTCAAAATTTACAAAGTCAACGTTCTTTTCTCATTTTGATGTATAAGTGCATGTCATGTGCGTTGTAGTGCAGTGGATATCGGCTCGAGGCGAGAAATCGAAGAACCGAGTTCAAATTCCAGTTGAATTCGTTGCATTCACATATGGGCAAATATCCTTGGAAAATGTATTAATCTAACTCTTCTACCTCCAGTTGTGGGTTAAATAGCAAGATAGATTGGATTTTGTAGCCTTGGTTGGCAACCAATCTACAGCAGAAAGAAATGGCAAACTACTACGGGACTATCTTCTGTCTAGTCAGATAATGCATCGAAAGACACATGATCGCCCAAACGTGTAGCACTTAAACTGACTGACTGCATGAGTGCGTAGATCATATGATCTCTGACTGTTCGACGTACAGTATCATTTTTTGGTCGACAATGATCTTCGGTTCTCGAAGTATGTCATACACAGCGTAGACAGGTTTTCATCAGGGTGACCTCGAGGTCTGGGTTGTTGGCTTTTATTCTATTCTATTTTATTTATTTATTTTTAGGATATCCATGTTGGTGTCGCAATCGCTTTATTGGATCTTCAGGATGAATAATAAACAACGCTGGTAGAATCATTCTAGTACACGAATAGGGCAGCAATATGAAATCCAGGACTTACAGCTGTACGTAGAACGTGTGAGTGTTGTAGGTTTTGGTTACTTATTTGAGGTTGTTGTTTTATACACTCTTGGGAAGCCTCCAACAGCACTTGTTTGCCTTTCTCAGCCTGTTGTCAGTCTCCTTGTCAATTTTGGCATCAGTAGTTAAGACATCCATAAGGTAGCAGAATTGTTTGACAATATTTAGTTAGGGTTGCTTAGTTGAATTCGTTGCATTCACATACGCACAAATACCCTTGGGAATGGTATGAATCCGTCAATTCTCCCTCCAGGTATGGGGTAAATAACAGGATAGATTAGGTTCTATAGCCTTGATTGGAAACAGGTCTACCGCAGAAATTAATGGCAACCTATTGCGGGAAAATCTTCTACCCAGTCAGTCAGGTCTGAAAAAGAGACATGATAGCCCAATTGTGTATCACGTATGCCACTAAACTGACTGACTGACTGACTACACATGACGGTTAGTACTCCACTTGTGGCCGGTTTGGTAGAGGATTTCGGACCTTTTGGGCTTATTTCGAGATCAAAGAATTTGACACCATCTGAAAAGCAGGTCCGTGTTGCATGGCCGTTTCACTGCCCACCACATAGATGGTGTCCTTATGACAGCTTGCACAATATTTTCATTATTGTCAGGGGATGATCTTTAATTCTAGAAATATATTCCATCCAGCGTAGTTGGGTCTTCATCAGAGTGGCCTCGATATATGTGACCTGTTTATTTAGCATCAACTTCTTATGGGTCATTTAATGCCATAATTTAATTTTCTTCAGAGTAATAAATATATGATAGGTCATACTGCTTTCACACTTGAATACGTGGTAAATGATACTCGGCTTTTGAGCATATACTTGTTTATGTGGAGATAATTACTAGAGGCAGTGATGTGTGTGTTTCATGTTGTGATTTTGTTGACGTTATATTTTGGAATACAGTTTGATTTCTTAAAGAAATCATAGGATATTATACGGATTAATGTCATGAAAAAGTTATTTCATTTTGTTTAGCAGCATTTAATCTTCTTTGGGTTATAATACATACTGGAAAGTGATATATGCTTGATTCGAGGTAGCTAAGCAGTTTAGGCAAATGTAATCGGGTAGAACAATTTAGTACGTAGACGTAATGGACGGTACTCGTCGTATGCTCTATCCTGAGACGTAGGCGTAGTCAAGAGACGTAGAGCCAATAGTCATAGACCAATAGTCGTATGGACGTATGGACATAGACCTCTAGTGGTAGACCTCTATGCGTCCTCGCCTTCGTCTGTATTTATGGCTGACACCAGCCAATCACATTGCTGCGAGGGGGAACCAAGGTGTATGCATATTCATTACACACTCATTACATCAGGTTATTTAATGGCGAAATCTGAATATTTTTAACACAGATTTATGGCTTCAATTAAATATATTTTGAAGACAACTGCATGTCATCAACTAAAGATAAAATGTACTGTTGGTCAGTTTGGTATAAAATGTATAATTGGCAATTTTACTATAAATATGTGTTTTTATATTTTCATAGGGTTTTGTTTATGTTTGCGTAGGTTCATTCCGTAGCTGGGACCCAAACAGGTGCTGCCATCACGGATCAGGGTGGACTTTCGGAACACCAGCAATTAAGAGCTAGTTCCACGCTCCGATCTTACTTCTGGATATAGTTCATCGTAATACCCAGGGCTAAACCTTTTTTGAGGACATCCACGTTAGTAATAAAATTACCTCGAGAAATTTTAAGATTGTAAATAGCGTTGGCGGCATCTTCCTAGGAGAATAAAAGAATAGCGATGTGGGACTCCGAGCCGAACACAAAGAACTGGAGTACAGTATGCCACAAGTCCCCAAACGACTATCCGCAATATATGAATTTAGAGTGATCCATCTCCTAGACCGTTCACCATCCAAGGCTGTAGGACACAGGGACACAGTATATCCTAATATTTACCCATAGTTGCGAGGAGAAAAGATGGATTCATACCTTTCCGAAGGTTATTAGTCCGTAAGTGAAAGTAATGAACTCAACTGGATAGCGGATTGGATTGAGAAATTAATCGAATCTGCTATCTAGTAATATATATATATATATATATATATATATATATATATATATATATATCCTTAAAAAGAGTAGACGTCATTTTGTTTTCCCAAACACGAGGAACCTTTCAGCCAACACTTGTCATGGGTTTAGTTGGCACAAAATTACAAAGGGGTAAAAAAGAGGACAAGACCAAAAAGGGAATACTTGCAATACTGGGAGAATATGGAATTCGTTTAAAAATAAATTTATTGAAAAATATTAAAATGAGGACAATTGGTTTTCTGTCCTGCACAGTGCTCGATCGGCATACCATTTACGTGTTTTGGAGGCCATTTGCCTAACAATCCAGCAGCCGAGCCTGTGCAGGCAGAAAGAGTAGTTCCTGCGCTCCTTGCAATTACTGGCGAGTTTGTGAGTGTAACATTTTTCTTTTTTATTTCACTCTTGTGGGATTATATGTTTACACCCCCTCACATTTTAATATTTTTCAATAAATTTATTTTTAAACGAATTCCATCTTCTCCCAGTATTGCAAGTACTCCCTTTTTGGTCTTGTCCTCTTCTTTACCCCTTTGTAATTTTGTGCCAACGAAACCCTTGACAAGTGTTGGCTGAAAGTTTCCTCTGGTTTGGGAAAACAAAATGACGTCTACTCTTTTTAAGGCTATTTGTTGCTTCTGTGGGTACAAATCTTTATATATATATATATGTGTGTGTGTGTGTGTGTGTGTGTGTGTGTGTGTGTGTGTGTAAAAGTTTCAGGTAGAGTAAATCTGTAAAAGGACAATATCAATAATGACAAATAGAAAACTTACCTTAGCCGAGCGTTTTGTCCTCTGAGAGACTTGCAGTCAGTTAAGTGTCATACGTGATACACACTTGGACGATCATGTCTCGAAAGAGACATGACTGACTGGGCAGAAGATTTTTTCCGCAGTACGTTGCCATTACTTTCTGCGGTAGACTGATTGCCAGCCAAGGCTATAGAAGCCAATCTGTCCTGTTATTTGATCTTTATCTGGAAGGAATAGACGGATTAATACCTTTCCCAAGGGTATTTGCGCGTAAGTGAATGTAGGAAATTCAACTGGAATTCGAACTCGGTTCCCCGATTTCTTGTTCTGAGCCGATATTCACTGCACTGAGGAACTTTATCTAGGCAAAATAAAAACTTTATATTTATATTGATAATCCCCCCCCACAAACAAAAAGAAATGCGTCGTGTTTATTTACTTATTTTTGAATTTATTTTACAATGCCTTCGTCTACAGTAGATAAATGAAAACGAGTGGTCTCCCTTAAAATATACTTCTAAAAATCTTCCTTTAACATTTTTATCTTTATTTTGATTTTTCTTACAACTTCCACGATTTTGCTTTCCAATTCATGTTTAGGATTTGGTATAAACCAAATTAAACTATACCATTAGTAAATTTTAAAATGGCACCCTAGATTTATAATCTAAAACGACCTTAAACAACGCGAAAACCAAAAATAAAGATAAAAATTCAAATCTAGAAACGGTCCGTTCATAATATGCACCTGATGATTGTATAGTGCATGAAACTCTGAGTCGTGCTATAAACGTAGGATGATATTTATATTTATTAATGTATACTTAATAGCTTTGTTGTGTTACATTGAGCACTGTTCCATTAACACCAGAGAAACATTTATATATGTGTGCGTACCTGTGTATATACTCATATATATATGTATATTGGTATACACACAGGTACGCACACATATATAAATGTTTTTTCTTGATTATATTACTATGTTAAATTTAGCAATAAATTTTAACATTGAGTTCTATCTCCGTTGGAATTTACCTGACAAAATACCAAGGATTCTACGTCACACACACACACACACACACACACACACACACACACACACACACACACATATATATATATATATATATAATTAGTTAGTTTTTGGTCATAATTATATTAGACCAGTACACGTGGTACGGTGGATATCGGCTCGGAACGAGAAATCGGGAAGCCGAGTTCGAATTCCAGCTGAATTCATTGCATTCACTTACGCACAAATACCCTTGGGAAAGGTATTAATCCGTTTCTTCCTTCCAGTTATGGGTTAAATAACAGGACAGATTGGCTTCTATAGCCTTGGCTGGCAACCAGTCTACCGCAGAAAGCAATGGCAACCTACTGCGGGATAATCTTCTGCCCAGTCAGTCATGTCCCTTTCAAGACATGATCGCCCAAGCGTGTTTCACGTATGGCACTTTAACTGACACAGTTGTATTAAAAAAGTGTTCAATGCATTTACATTGTAGAACTTTTGAATATTTTTCATTTGCAAATGAATTATTTCTGCAACCTAGGTTTCAACCTTTCGGTATCTTTAGGCGATTTATAATAATTGAATTTTCCGTTTTTCAAACCTTCGAACAGGGATTTTTACGGACGCGCGACTATAATTTTTTAAACAACCGAAAATTTTCAAAATAGAAAGAAGCTATTTAAGGATCTTACAGCACTTTCATCCATGTTTTTATGATTCTAGTATATATATATATATATATATATATATATATGATTTTGTTGCGTGGTAAAGAGCAAAGAAATATTTTCTTTCGATTTGGTGAGGTAGCATTTCAGGATGTTCAGCCATTTTTGTCAGGTATTTGAATGTATAGAGACTTGACATCGAAACACGGCATAATCTTGTTTTCCATATGTAAGGGTGGATGTGCGAGTGATGTAATTGGAATGAGAAATCGGAGAGCCGAGTTCAAGTTCTTACATTCACTTACGTGCAGTCACTTTGGGAAAAGTATGAATCAATCTCCTCTTCTAGCTATGGCTTAAATAGTAGAACTTGAATCTGAAAAAAAATCGTTGTTATTCTAATAAAGAGTTGTTAATGCAATAATCACTCTAAAAAAAAAGAGAGAGAATTATTCTTACAATAAGAAATATATTTCTGTTTTAAATGACACATAAAGGCTTGATAAACCATGAAAATGAATCACTCAGTTCATGTGTAGGTTTTTTTAGTTTTGAATTAGATCACCGGATTGTTTAATACACAATGATTTACTGATGATTTTTTTTATATCCAAAAACTGAATTAAAGTTTTGTGTGTGGAGGCAGGAGCTGTTAATGCTGGATACCACAGGTCTAATTGGTGTATTGAGTTGATGCGTTTTTTTTAGGTAAGTATGGTGTGAGAGTTTTGGGATGATATTCAGTAAATTTTATTCGTATTTTGCCTTCATTTTCCAGTAATTTATTGGATGTTTTCGTAAATTTTATCATCAAAAGAATTTCCTGAACCCCTTCCAAGTGAGAAGTATCCGACGTATATTGAGAATCTCATGGCAAGACAAGGTGTCCAACACTGAGGTCCTGTCTCGAGCCGGTCTGCTTACCAAGTTCACATGTTAAACAGTGCAGACTCCGTTGGCTAGGCCATGTTCACCGCATGCCAGACGGTCGCATTCCAAAAGACCTCTTGTATGGAGAGCTGGCCTCTGGAAGAAGACTCACTGGCGGCCACAACTGCGGTATCGTGACATCATAAAACGCGATATAAAAGCTGTGGGCATCAACACGGAGTCATGGGAAAGCGTAGCAGTCAACCGATTGAAATGAAGAGGAACCCTGGACCAAGAACTTAAATCAAGGGAGAAGCAACTAACACAAGTCACCATGGAGAGGCGGGTTCGCAGGAAGCAAACTGACAGCTCCGACAGAACAGAAGCAAAATATGAATGCAGCCTCTGCAACAAAGACTGTCACTCCCGCATCGATTTCTACAGTCACAGACGCAGATGCTCCAGCCAAGCAGACAACTAGGATGCTACCCATGACCGACGGAGGCCTACTTTACTTTGTCTTCAGTAATTTATTGGATGTTTATTTAAATTTTATCATCAAAAGTATTTTTGTTTTTTGCAGACAGTTACTTCAAAGTTTATTCCATGGACACTCAAACTATGACTACACTATTATTTTATTTATTTTTTACCATGGTGTTCACTCTGTACAAGACCTGAGAGTCACTCAAATTAGTGTTTTACAGAGTAACAAGCACAGCTTGTGTGTATATGTGTGGAAGAATAGAATAGATTAAAATTGTAGTGAGTGGGGAAGCATTCTGTTGGGAGTCGGTTCCACAAGCAGTGATTCGTGGGAAGAAACAGCTTGAGTATATTAAAGTTCGACAGTTTGTGCCATACCCTAGAAGAACGTTGCACATTTATTAAAATCCATATAACGTTTATACGCCTTTGTTATTGGTATTTAGTCAATTTAGTCTAGCACAGGCTGCCAGTTTGGACCACCCAGTAAGAATCAAAGTTCTCAGCCAATAGTAACTAACTTTCTAACCATTGCAATAAGCCGAGTCACCAAAGTTTTCTTCGAAAAGTTTTCATGGTCAGTGATGGTACAGAGAAGAGGGGAAGGTTGGGGTCATGCTTTTGCCAGGCGTTAATGCTAAAAGCCCATTCCCGCTTCAACTTTATGTTTCTCGGAATAAATATTTGTTCCCATAGCCACAAAAATTTTGAAAGGAAGGAAATAAACATTTTTATAAAACAAAATGTCAGATGTTATTAGGCGAGTCATTGTTTCCACAAGAAAATTGGTATTAGCCAACCGATGTTGGGAAGATTTTCAAGATATAGTTACGTTAAATATTGATATATATATATCAGTCTCAATTAGATATAAAGAGGGGGATCGATTTTCCATTGTCATTAATTAATACACTGACTCCGCCCTTAGAATTTTTACGCCATGTCAGATTTTATTAAGCAAGTCAATATTTTCACGAGAAAATTGGTTGGGAAGATTTTCCAGCTATAATTACGTTAAGTATTAATATATTTCCAACCAATCATGGAAAAACTTTCTGGATATATGAATATTAAAAAGATTATGCAGGACATTAATTCGAGGATCGATTTTCGATAAATTATAAATAATAAATTGATCCCTCCTAGAAATGTCGCATTATTTTCAGATTTTATTAAGCGAGTTAATATTTTCGCAATACAATTGTTATTAACCAACCGATCATCGGGAAAATTTCAGGATATATTTGTAAAGAACCGTTGCAAGGATCTAGTGTCACCCCCCATCGATTTATGATACAGACCCTACTTTACTACATCTGAATTTTCGTAAGTTAGTATTCATATAACATACATATTTTATTGTAACCTAATTCTCTACAATAATGAATCATATGCAATATAGGTGAACAATTCAACTAGAAAAATAAATACAAGGTATCTTAATACAAATGGAGACATGTTATCATTCCGTTTTAAATAAATCAACAGTGTTTTGCAGTGATTTTAACATCAGTTGTTAAACAGTTGTATAATTTTAATACATTTTAACGTTATGAATAAAAAAGAAGTGAATTTTATATAATGTTTCTTCGAGACTTAACATGAGCCAAAAAACAAACTCGCGGATTTGGATGAAAAAAAAGGGGGGCAGAATGAAGTCAACTTCACGAAAAAAAAGTCATCCTTTAATAGTCAGTTGTGGTTAGAACCATTATAACTGAGTAGTGAGTTCGATCCTCACTAGTTACCCCCTACTTTCGGCCGTGTGTCATGTCTAAACTACGCTTAGAAAATCACCTTCCTCCAGGTTTGGGGGTTGGGCGCAGGGCTAACAACTCTGCCCCATAAAAAAACAGTTTGTTACGGAAACAGCAAAAACGCTACCCTACACACCATTGAGTGTAACAGAAAAGTTCTTTTTTTGTGGTGAGTTTAATTTGTAATGTAGGAAGAAAAAAGCAAACATTGATAAGATAGTGAGGGTTACAAAACACTGCCCGGAGCCCCCAATCAGGCTTGCCGCCACTGGTCGTTTGTTTCGGGTAGTACCCGGCCCTGTATTTATATGTACAATATATTGTGAGTCTATATTCATAATTCTTCTTTTTTTTTCCTTTGCCATTCATGACATAGGCGATTATTCCTCTCCACACTTTCCTGTCCTTTGTTGCTCAAAATAAACTTAATATTTTTATATCCCTCCTAATCCCTGTTCTGCCAACCATTTGCACAAGCTTGTTAGGTAGGTTATGCGCTGCTTTCCGCTGTCCCTCTTGTCTTCAGTACGTCCTGTCAGTATCAAATTTTCTAAGCCATCTTTCCTCATTATGTGCTCGAGAAATTTCAACTGTCTATTAGGTTTGCTAATTTTTCCGAGTATTCCAAGTCGTGTATCACCATCGTATCGTTGCCCTTGTCAGGTGACTAGGGTCACTCTTTCTAATGATACTAGGGTCACTCTGTAAGGTCTTGATTTTGAACCTTTCTTCCCTCGGGATGTTTGATTTAGGCCTGCTCTATCAAGAACCTTTACCGGCAGCAAAAAGGCCTGCATACGGACAGGAAATGAGTTCAGCAGATGTACAAAAATAGAAAGGGGTGTAAGACAAGGATGTGTCTTCTTACCAGATCTATTCAACCTATATAGCGAGGCAGTTCTGAGAGAACTAGAAGTCATGCCAGGATTCGTCATTGGCAGCCACAATCTGAACCTTAAAAGATACGTAGATGATTCAGTGCTGATAGCAGACGCGGAAAGGGAAACTGCAAGACCCCCTACAGAAGGTAGCTAAAGAAAGCGAGAAGAAAAGACTAAACATAAACTACAAGAAAACTGGATGCATGGTCATCAGTAAAAAGAGGAGCCTAAAATGCCAATTGCAAGTCGGGGATACTGAAATCAAGCAGGTACAGAAATTTAAATACCTGGGAAGTGTTGTAACAGAGGGGGGAAAGTGCGACATTGAGATCCGAATGCGAATGGGTATGGCTCAAGGATGAATTCCAAAGGCTGAGTAGAGTATTGAGAAACGGGAAGATTTTATTGGAAACAAAGAAAATAATACTGGATTGTTATATTCAAAATCGCAGTGAATGCTGGATAATCTCATCAAAGATTAAGAAAAGTTTGTTTGTTTAATGTTTAACGGCCTATTAATCTTTATGAGATCATTTTAAGGCCAAACAAATGTTTTCTTTTTGTTGATAAAGTTGAATTGCTTTCAATTTTTTTTTCTTGCAGTGCAAGATTCATTGGGATTTGTTTTTTAAGGGCAAGGTTCCCAAGTCCTACCCTTGTTATTTAACCTATAACTGGAGGGAAGGGACGGATTAATACCTTTCCCAAGGGTACCAGTGCTTAAGTGAATGCAGGGTATTCAACTGGAATTCGAACTCGGCTCACCGATTTCTCTTTCCGAGCCGATATCCACTGCACCTCAACGCAAATCCGTCACTAGACGCTTACAGCATTTGGTATTCTCAAGCGGTCACCCATCTAAGTACTGACCAGGCTCAACGTTGCTTAACTTCGGTGATTGAACGAGAACTGGTGTATTCAACGTGATAGGCCGTAAGCCATTAAGAAAAGACTTGAAGCAAGCGAAATGTGGTTCTACAAAAGGATGTTGATGATACCATGGACCACAAATGTGAGTAAAGACGAAGTTTTGGAGAGAGTAGAAACGAAAAGGAAGCGTGCTTAACATCAGGAAAAGACAGCTGAAGTTTCTGGAACATCTAATAAGGAAGGCGGGCTTGGAAAATCTGATACTCACAGGACATATAAAGGAAAAGAGACTCAAGAGAAAGCAATGAATGACATATTTGTTGTGCTTGAGAAAATGGATGGCAGAAATGTGTTTCGGAGAAACAAGGGTGTTAAGCGCTACAAGGGATAGAGAGATGTGGAAGGCCAGGATTGCCTACGTCCTGAAGGGACACGGCACAAAGAAGAAGAAGAAGAAGAAGAAGAAGAAGAAGAAGAAGCCTTTTCTTCTGCTTGTCTCATTTTCTATTTTAGCCCATCTACTTGGGCCTTTGGGGTCATCAAGATTTCCTCCTCCACTGGCGCTAACATGTCTGAAGGATGGAACCCGCCGTCAAATTATGACCCGTGTTTAGCACTGATTCCCCGCAGATACTCAACTCCCAATTGCTGATATTGACAATTGTTTTTACAGAAGTGAGGCGTGGTGGAGGCTTTTTATTGCTCCGATTCTCTTATTTTTCCCGTGTCAGTTTCAGCATTTAGCGAGTCTTGACCCTTTGAAATTCTTGATGACACAACTTATCCAGATCTTGAGTGCATTCAGTATTTGTCTGACTCAAGCATTATTTAAAAAAAAATCAATTCAGCCTAAGCAAAGCGACAACGACACTAAGATGCAAGGTGGAGGGTGTGCAACTGAGTGTGAAAGAGAATGACAATACTTTCGAAGGAACCGGAAACCCAATCCTAAAAAGGAAAGCAAGGGATAAACCACTACTCCTGTTCAAAAGATCAGGGAGGAATATCATACCGAGTGGTAGGCGAAATCTACTCCTATTGACGAGAAAATAAATAAATAAATGAAAATTTTAATTAAATATAAAATAAAATTTCGAGTTCAAGCGAGACGTTAGAAGTATAGAGTTGAAGTAGACTTTAGAAGGAACCGAAAACCTAGTCCTAAACAGGAAACAAGGAATAAACCTTTACTTCTGTTCAAAAGACCAGGGAAGAGACGTTATAAGTCAGTCAGTTAAGTGCCATACATGATACACACTTGGGCGATCATATCTCGAAAGAGACATGACTGACTGGGCAGAAGATTATCCCGCAGTAGGTTGTCATTGCTTTCTGCGGTAGACTGGTTGCCAGCCAAGGCTAAAGAACTCAATCTTTCCTGCTATTTAACCCATAACTGGAGGGAAGTGACAGATTAATACCTTTCCCAAGGGTATTTGCGCGTAGGTGAATGCAAGAAATTCAACTGGAATTTGAACTCGGCTCCCTGATTTGTCATTCCGTGTCGATATCCACTGTACCACAACGCACATCCGAGGTTATAAGTATAGAATTGAAATAGACGTTAGAAGGAACCGGAAAAAACAGTCTTAAACAAGAAACAAGTGATAAACTATTTCTGTTAAAAAAAAACAACGTGAAATCGAGGTTAGAAGTGTAGAGTTGAAGTAGACTTTAGAAGGAACCGGATACCTAATCTTAAACCGGAAACGAAAGATTGGGGTTTCTGGATCCTTGTAATGTTATTCTATTCTCTTTCACACCTAGTAATCCCTTGCGTCTCAATGGCATTATTGCCTTGTTTAAAAATGATTAAAAATGACATCGGAAAACTGACCGGTTCGGTATTGCGCATCAGAAAACAATAAGCTCGGTCTATCATGTTTTGTTTTTTGCAAGAATCAGACCAGGCCAAAAATGGGGTCTAGCTGCTATATATTGAATGGAACGTCCCGGTCCTCTCTTTCTAACATTCAGGCGGCGTTGTGGGTAATTAATTATGTTCTATTCTACAATCCTTTATCAACATGCCCAATAGTGGCAAGCCTCTTGCTGTTCTGTTGCTATATCCATGTAAAATGTTCTAGCTAATTTACTTAATTTCATCAGTTCATAAATGTTATCCATCCTACATATCCTTATAATCTAAAATTCTTACTGCAGTCCTACATCCGGCAGCAAGACCTTTGATTAGGAGAGTGGAGGTTTGGAAGAGCGTAGAACCACTTTTCAATTACTGCTGTTGCCAGGTCTACCCTGATCTTGAGTGGCAACACCCGTTAGGGTCCCAGTTATGGCCAAATACTGAACTCAAAATCAAAACCAAAACACTATGAACGTATCAAAATTCATTTTCATACCAAAACTACCAGCAGTACATTTTATCCGAAAAAATGACCAACAATACATATTTATAGTAAAATACCCAACAATATTTATAGTAAAATTTCTAACAATACCTATTGATAGTAAAATGACCAATAATACATATTTATAGTAAAATGACCAACAATACATATTTATATTAAAATGATCAATAATACATATTTATAGTAAACTGACCAGCAATAAATATTTATATTAAAATGACCAACAATACATATTTATATTAAAATGACCAACAATAAATATTTTTATTAAAATGACCAATTGGTTAATCCATATAATATTCTATAATTTCTTAATGAAATTAAATTTTATTCCAAAATATACAACATAAAACACCCGCATCACAGCTTCCAGTAATTATGTTAATTTAAATATGTATATGCATAAAAGCTGAGTATCATCATCCTTGTAATCAATTCTGAAACCAGTATAAATATACATTTATTACTTTAACCCCTCCATTAAATTTCGACATTAAATGACCTATAGATAGTAGATGTGGCGCAAAAAGAAACAAAACAAAACAAAACAAACAAACAAACAAACCAACAAACAAACAAACAAACAAAAACAAAAATAACACTTTTTACCTACTTTTATTTTCATAAAACATCATTCAGTTATTGGGTCTTGTCCTGGGCGAAGAAGCAAATTACTGAAAAGTAATTGAAACTCACCTGAAGCGAGCTGAATGTGTAATACTCCTCAGGCCAATGACATTTCCACCAAAATTTTCAAAAAACATCATTCAGTTATTGAGTCTTGTACTGGGCGAACAATAGAGTGTAAGGAATAAAAATACAATCATACATTTTAATATGCGTGCATGTGTAGTTACATCAACATTACTATAGTCTGAAGTCCTAAAGGACGTAACGTGCTACACGAAAGATTTCTTCTCTTTGTCATTAATTTTCCTATTATGTCAATTATTGACCATAAATGATAGCAAAGTATATTACTCATAATGAATTGTAGCTGAAAGTTAAAATATATTACTTTATTTTCTTTTCCTACCTCTTTAACTGTCCCCTGACTACTTTTTGTCATTGCTGTCTCAGCGCATGCTCAGTATGTTATTTCTACCTCGCGTCGCCATTTTGATTACGATTCTATTACTGGTTCTATCTTCTCTCAACCTTTCCTTCGCGATCCTTTTAATCTTTTCTTTCCTCAAGTTCACTTGATGCGGTTGTCGTAGTCAAATGAAAATCTCAGGGACTTTCTTTTTCTTTCCCCAATTGTCCTGAGAGTGATCGACTTATGTTAATTTAAAACGTATCCTTTTCAAAGCGGACAGAAACGTTGTACAGGGAAATATTCAATGCGCACAATGGCAATTGGCGATTGTCAAAAGTCACGTGTCTTGATATAAAAAAAAGAAAGAAAGCAATAATATTGTGTGGGGTCTGCGTCGCACATATACAAACTTAGTTAGAAAGCAATGGCTGGGTTCAAATACGATTCGGAATAATCATTAACTTTCTTGAGATCCTACCCACCCTGTTCGTTGTCGCTTCACTCTGATGGTTGCCTCGGGTGAAAGAAGCGTCGGGGTGCGGGTGGAAGTTATATGAGTTTCATAATATGAAGATATAAAGAAAACTTCAGAAATCGAAAAGTGTTGAGATAAAAAGCAACAATATGGAATAAAACTAGGAGTTAAAAGATAGTAACCATGAAGAACGTATCGACCTCCAATATTGGGATGAGAATTAACAAAAATACAGCAAAAATACAGCAAAAAATATATAATCAAATATTAATCCAAACTTATTAAGAACTTATTAATCCAAAGCGCAGTGATAAAAAGCAAGATTAGTAAGGTTAACTAATTAGTAAGGTTAACTAATTAGTAAGGTTAACTAATTAGTAAGGTTAACTAAAACTATGAGTAAAGTTAACTAATTAGTAAGGTTAACTAAAACTATGAGTAAAGTTAACTAATTAGTAAGGTTAACTAAAACTATTAGTAAAGTTAACTAATTAGTAAGGTTAACTAAAACTATTAGTAAAATAAAACTGATGAAAATTCTTCCTTTAACGCATAACATACCTGCCATGTTGGATGGGGCTTCAGAATATGTCGTGTACACCTCTGCAGCGGAGTATCCTCCAATGTGGCGTCTTGGGTATGACGATAAACTACATCAGGTGAAAAGGCCTCTGCTCAGGAGTTTTTGAGGAGTGGGGAACCACGTCGTAATTGCTGTTGTTCCTAGGTCTACCCTGACCCGAGTGGGTGGCACCTGTTAATGTCCCAGCTATGTACAAATAGCTAACCACACAATTTAGGGTCAAAACGCTATGAAAGTATAAAAATAGATTTTGATAGTAAAGATACAAGCAATAAATCTTTTAAAAAAATATAGGGAATACATAAAAAAAATGAATAGATATTCTATTCATAAGAACCTATCTTAAAAATATTGTAGGCATTCAGTCAGTTAAGTGCCATACGTAATACATGCTTGAGCAGAAGATTATCCCGCAGTAGGTTGCCATTGCTTTCTGCGGTAGAATGGTTGCCGATCAAGGCTATAGAACCCAATTGGTCCTGTTATTTAACCCATAACTGGAAGGAAGAGACGGATTAATACCTTTCCCAAGGGTATTTGCGCGTAAGTGAATACAATGGATTCAACTGGAATTCGAACTCGGCTCCCCGGTTTCTCATTCCGAGCCGATATCCACTGGACCACAATGCACATCCGCATTAAATAACCCGTTGAAGTTGATATGTCATAAAACAAAATAACCCATAAAACAAGCAATAATTTACCGACATTACTTCAAACACATATCCAGATATTAAAACCATTTTGTATTGTTTTGGGTTCGTATTTCCTTACTTTCAGATGAAATTTGGAAATTTATATATATATATATATATATATATATATATATATATATATATATATATATAACGTAGAATATTTGGTATTTTTGTCAGGTAAATGTCAATAGTGACAAAATCAAAAGAACTCAATGTTAAAATTTTTTATTAAATTTAACAGAGTAATATAATCTTGAAAAAACTTTTGGATATTCTACAAATCCATGGGGAATAGATATTTCGCAGCTAAGCAGCCGCTCCTCAGATCCAAAACCATACAATAGTTAACTAAATGTTATATATATTAGTAGATTCGTGTGTATGTTTTATGTTCTGAACACGGTAAGCACGTTGTTAGCGTGTTCCTAGTTGATATTACTGAGTGTTGAGTGTTTCTTTTCCTTTTTTTAAAATTTTTTTTATTAATAATGCTTCCATTTTTTTTTAGCCTGTTTTTGCATGTAGATGATGCTATGATATTTACGTTGTTAAAAAGAATGTTACGGGTAGGGTTTGGTAGTTCTATGTGCGTATTTAAATGAGATCAAGTTGAGCTCTGTTTTGAGAGATGCAACGTGAGTTTTCGTGTCACTTTCGCAGTCGTGCGGACGATATAATTATTTACGAAATTGGGTTGGTCAAGAAGACAGTTCTTCAAAGGACATATAAATTCGTAAATAATATTGGCTCGCTGTAGTTTAGATCTTGCAGGTGGTTGTTATTTTCGAAGATGAAGTTAGCAGTTATAAATTTTGTGTAATAGATAATTTCTTTAATTATTTTGTTTAATGAAACCTGCATAAAAGAGAGGTTGCTGCCAAAATAGACAATGTATGATAAAATAAAATAAAAAGAAAACGTATATCAATTTAAATTGTTTCATTTGTGTTAAAGCTTCATCAGAGATTGCGAGAAAACAGAGAGATAGAATTGGTGTTTTTCGGTTTTGTTTGGCTCAATTCTCATTGGTCAGACACGTGTCATGTGCATTAAAACCGTAGGTAATTCTATATGTACGTAAGTTTGTGAAGATTCTTGTATGTCTGAGTGGGCATCGAATGGTTATATGTGCTCGTAATTGTGTACGGGTATTTACCTCGTCTCACCACTAAAACGTGATGTAACACAAGGTCGTGTTTATTGTGGGAAACCCAAGTTCGTAATTGTGTATGTGTGCCTATCTAGTTGAGGATCTGATGTCTCTACCTTTGTACGGTTCGGTCAGCGCAGCAAGGTGTCACAAGAGGTTAACTCTTTTTAAGAGTGTACTCTTTGTATTAGATAGATATAAGTTAGATTCTTTAAGAATGAATTCATAGAAAGATGGCGAGGTAATATAATGTTTTAGGTGTGCGTTTCTACTTGGTAATAATGTTATTATTAAGTATATATATATTTTTTTAAAATTATGTTCTTTTTTTAATTAGGGTGGCATTAGTGAAATCAAAGTTTTGTCTAACATCGTCTCGATACAAAACGAGTGAGTTAGATCGTTTGTCTAGACACAAGTTGTGGTGCATTGGATATCGGCTCGGAGCGTGAAATCGGGGAGCCTAGTTCGAATTCCAGCTGAATTCATTCCATTCACTTACGCGCAAATACCCTTGGGAAAGGTATTAATCCGTCTATTCCTTCCAGTTATGGGTTAAATAACAGGACAGATTGGGTTTTATAGCCTTGGTCGGCAACCAGTCTACCGCAGAAAGCAATGGCAACCTACTGCGGGATAATCTTCTGCCCAGTCAGTCATGTCTCTGTCGAGACATGATCGCCCAAGCGTGTATCACGTATGGCATTCAACTGATTGACTGATGTCTCCCTCACATAAACATGTTTGCATTGGAAACAATTTATTTGATAAATCCCGATATTTGAATTGGTGTTGGATTTATTTTTCTTCCTAATTCTTACCGATTGTCCTGGTGATGGTGGTGGTAACAATCTTAGTATTAGAGATGGCTAATTTGTTTATGAGTTTAGTAGAAAAGGTGCTGGAGAGTAGGATTATGAGTTTTGTGTAATTTTTGTTAGAAGGGTTACTGGTGGTGTCTATTTTTAGCTTTGTGGATTTTGTAAGCTCGTTTTTTTAGCATTGAGAATAAAATGATGTGGGTAGTACAGAAGTTTTAAAGTTTTCTCAATAGATTTCTTTTCTTTATTTAGGTATTCCGGGCTACATATCCTAAAAACTCTGAGATAAAATCCTATGATTAGTCCAGATTGTATTTTTGCTTGTGGTTAATTGATTAGATCTAATTTGTAACAATTATCAGGCGGAACTATATTTAGTCTGTGTTGACCCCTCAATTTATTTTATATTTCAATCCTTAATTTTTTTTCTTATTATATATATATATATATATATATATATATATATGTGTGTGTGTGTGTGTGTGTGTGTGTGTGTGTGTGTGTGTGTGTGTTGGGGTGCAGTGAATATCAGCTCGGAACAAGAAATCGGAGATCCAAGTTCGAGTTCCAGTTAAATTCGTTGCATTTACTTACGCGTAAATAACCATCGGAAGGTTATTAATCCGTTGCTTCTTCCTCAAGCAGAACAGATTGAGTTCTGTAGCCTTGGTTGGCATTCAGTCTACCGCAGAAAGTAACGGCAACTTACTGAGGGAAAATCTGCCCAAAGATCACCCAAGCGAGTATTACATATTGCACTTAACTAATGGATTGATATATATATATATACTTATGGGGGTTTATGCTGTGGCGAATCTTCGTCGTCCAGTTGTTGTGGCCTGTTAGGGCCAGGAAGAAAAACACGGAAACAAGAAGGTAGGTTTAACCGATGTTTTGAAATAACAGAACATATATACAAAGTAGGAGTGTTAGTTGTCATCAAATAGAAGTGAAAGTCCGAACTGTATAGTTACTCTGCGGCTTGACTGTTTCTTGACTGCCTCACGACTGTCACTCAGGTTAGTATTTATTGAAGGAGGAAGAGTCCATTTCTATAGACAGCACACCATAACAGTTTAAGTTTACAATATATAATTTCTTGTTATATATTAAGAACAATTTTAAGGGAAAGAAGTATGACAAACTTGAAAAAAAATTTCTTGTAGCGTGTTTTGTCCTCATGGACTTGATTGATGCTGTTTATTTAAGATTATTTTTTATATGCGTTATGGGCATATAATCTAACCAATTTAATTCATATTCTTTTTGGTTATTTTTCCATTGATTTTGTTCATAAATATTCTACATGCTTGAATTGCTAGATCATTCGCAGTAAATTTGCGTCTAGGTTCTTACACTGTTTCGTTAGACTTAGCAAATCTCTCATCACAATCTTTTTAATGAGCGCAACATTTATCATTAAATCAAAAACAAGGCCTGCCTCACTATAGTGAGTAATGCATTTAGTGTGTGTTTTTTTAAAAGCTGCCTTTTGTTTACATTCCTAGAGGTTTCTCCTACGCAACCCTTGAGGTTTCTCGTATCTATTCTTTGTGGCAGGTAGAGTAATAGATCTTCATCTTTATGTATTCCTTGGTAGGTAGAGTAATATATCTTTATTCGTTGAATTTGCCTGAATGGCTCACTCTTTTATTTTTAAGTATTAGACGAGCCTTCTATTTCGTGTTGAATATAAAGCTACATGAAAGGAAGGTACAAATCCTAGGTCCTTTTATTCATTTTTCAATTGAAAAGTACTGTAGGGACGTTATATCTCTTTTCCCTTCTGAGAGACTTGTTTATCTCCAGCGAACCACGTGACGCATTGCATACACTTCATCCTGGCGACTGGACACATGCTTCGAGGTCTTTCACCTTCTCTCTCAGTTCACTGTTCCTCACTTTCTCTCTCTCTCTCTCTCTCTCTCTCCGTCACTCCTCTCTGTTGTAACTTACTTTGCCAGCAGCTATCTAAAAAAAAAAAAAAAAAAAAAATCCAGGATAATTTACGAAATTTTCTTAACCTTTTCAAGTCGGTTTCTCTGCAAATGGTAAGTTTAGTTCTTGAATGGTTGTATTTTTCCTGTGGATTTATCTGATTTTATTTTATTTTATTTTTTTGCCTTTTCTATTTCTTTTTGTTACTAACCTAAGTTCTTTGCTAGATTTCGTAAATTGTTTTTGATTCTCAAGGTGTGTCTTGACTTATACTAAGTTAAAACTTAGTAAACGCATGTTTTTTTTTCTAATTGAAGTAGATAGTACCTACTATCGCCCGGTCTCACATTTCACCCCCTTCTTCTGGACAGGAGTAGAAGTGATCACCTTTTTTCTTGTTTATGAAGGGGTTCCCGGTTCGTCTCTCTTTTTCGGTCTTGGTGTCGGTTCGGCTGGAAGCTCTTTGCAGTTGGTGAGTATGGTGGCAGCGTCTCTACATTCTGTGGGTACCGGATTGGCAGATTGGAGTAGATAGACTAACCTATCGCCCGGTTCACACTCTACCCACGTCTATTGAAGAGGTGAAGAGGCTCATCCCTTGTTCTCTGTTTAGGATGTTGTTTCCGGCTTTCTCTTTTCCAATCTTTTCACTCCTTTTCCTTTTTGTTTTCAATTGGAGTAAATAGACTAACCTATCGCCCGGTTCACACCCCACCCACGTCTATTGAAGAGGTGAAGAGGCTCATCCCTTGTTCTCTATTTAGGATGTGGTTTCCGGCTTTCTCTTTTCTCTTTTCCAAACTGTTCACTCTTACGTAGCCCCCTGCACATCAGTGGCGGTACCGCCTTGCTTAGGGTGATATGATTAAAAAAAAAAACAAAAAAACTACAGTTCCCTATTCGAAAAAAAAAACCCAAAAAACAAAAACAAACAAACAAATAAACAAACAAAAACATCTAAAAAAACCCCCCCCAAAAAACAAAGAAGAACCACAATAATCGCCCTACTTCAACATTCTCCTTGTACTGTTCCGGAAAGTATCTGACTCCTCCTACCATGCACTGTCTTTACAAGAGGCAGATAAAACTGAAAAAAATAAAGGGTGTATCATTGCCATATTTGGGCTGAAGAAGCTCAACCTTCACTTTCCAGTGTTGGCAATGTTCAAAATCGCATACGCGGCCTTGTGGGTGATGACTTATTTTTCAACGTACACTCCATCTTTCACCGATCAAAAGTCACAAGAATATCACTAGTCTGTTCCTACTTCCATGCCAAATGTTCAGACGAGCTCGACATTTACAGCCAAGAGACGCCTTCCTACACCCACAGTTTTGAATCAAACACATTTCCTATGTAAAAAGAATATTTTACTCAGAACCATTCTTCCTAAGAAGCGCTACTTTGTGAAACAGATCCTCAAATAACTCACTACCTTGAGTAGCTGTTGGGCCTTGTAATAGGTACACATTAATAAAAAAATGTATGCAAGAAGACATTTGAATATATTAGGACTGTTTAAATTTCTTTATGTTTTTTATGACTTATCTACCTCTTGCGAGTCATTTACAACCAGAAAAGATTTTTTTAGATTGTAAGAATTTAAAATATAAATAATAGTAACTTACTTGTACAAGCCGTAATAATTAACCTATAGCCGCGGGAAGAAGAGGTGGATTTACACTTTTCTCAAGTGTATTTGCGTGTAAGTAAATATACCAAACTCAACTGGAACCTAAACTCGGTATTGTTAACTTAATAGTTACCAATCATCAGCACATCCAAGTTTCCAGTAAATGGCATTGCCAAGCGGTCACTCATCTATGCGTTGAGCAGACTGTACGTTTACTCATTAGCTTTTCCTCTATGAATTGTCGCATTTGATAAGATAGTGAAATACTGCTTGAATTTGAAATAGTAAATCTGGCCGATCACTAGTACTTACAGATACACTTGCTAACTCAGTCACGTCATGATGTCAACGGTCTGCGAGGTATGCTTGGTCACTTTTGGCACAAGACTTTTGGAACATCATTATTTACAGAGTGAAGGTTAATTGGGCACAAGCGTAAAGCACTTAGTTAGGACCAAACTCACTACAGCAGTAATTATATTTATTAAACTTAACATAGAATGGCACAAGGTTAGATCGAAATCCCGATTGTAACAATTGTTGTGCGAAACAAGTCACCACTCCATAATGGACAAGCTAATTTCAAACTTTTTAATGCCATTTCTATTCAGAACAAATACGATCACGGCTCTCCACGGTTTCCATTACCTTATCTTTGAATTATCATACGTTCTTGAGCAAGATAATAAAGTGGTTTTCTTGTCGCCTAGTATGAAGTTTGGAATTATTTCCCTTAGGTTGCTACATAAGACTAGAGAATCGTCTGCCATGATATTTAATCCTTAGCTGGGGGTAGAAAAGGTAGATCCTGAATTCGAACTCTGCTCTTCAATTTAGCTTTATTCGCCGATAATCGTCATACAATCGTACATACTAATTGATTTTTTTTTTCACTTAATTTTAGCTATTACGTGTAGCTTGCAAAATTGTGTCTGTAAGGAACGATGTGTGGGAAGCTCCTGAATAGACAACATCTGAAGATTTCCTATGGAGATAACGATAGAGTAGCGACAACCATTCGACGTTGCGTCTGCGAGGAAATAGACTGCGGTGTGGAAAGCTCGTGAATAATCTCAAAATTTGTCATGGAGATAAGTGATAAAATAGCGACAGGCTTTCGAGGTTGCGTCTGTGAGGAAAGAGGCTGCAGTGTGGAAAGTTCCTTAATAGACATCATCTGAAAATTTGCCATAGAGATAGCGATAGAGTAGCGACAGGTTTTCGACGTTGCGTCTGTGAGGAAAGAGGCTGTAGTGTGGAAAGCTCATGAATAATCTGAAGATTTGACATGGAGATAAGCGATAGAGTAGCGACAGGTTTTCGACATTGCGTTTGTGAGGAAAGAGACTGCAGTGTGGAAAGCTCCTGAATAGATATGTGCTGAACATAAGAAGGTGGCTTTCAATGAAAATCGAATGAGATAGCAGTTATGGTATCCGTAGGTAGTTTGCTCCACGGTATGGCGCTTATTTTCTATCCGTTCTGATCTCGTCTTCTGTCATACAAAGACGTTAGTAGAAGCTGGAAGTGTAAAAACAAAAACAGCAGCAGCAACAACAACAAAAAACCCTCAAACTTCTTAAAGTCGTGTACTCTGTCTTAATAAGTGTCTCGATTATTTTGCATCGACCCTCAACCCCCGCTTTATCCCGTCGAAAGAAATTAGATGTAATAAATTAAAATAAGAAAAGCATTATTTCCCTTTTTTTTTTTTTTTTTTATTTAAGTTTTGGCTTTCAAAGGCTGTAAAACATTTCGCAGCGCGGAGCCTCGTTCTCGGCACTCCCACTTACATACGCGCCAGCACCTGATCGACTCGGCTAGGGTAGGTCATAAAAACGGACGGCAATTGTCATGTTCCCGACACGCGCAAAGATGCAGGTGGTCTGTCGCCCAAAACCTTCTTGAGTGGAGGGGAGCCGGTCACGTGCCGAACCATGGCTTTGTAACAAGCGAACAAAAAATGTGACCGCGAAATAATGAAAATCGCCCACAATACAGTGTTGGTCAGAAGTAATAGGTTTGTGAAAGACTAGTCGCCATATTGCTAAATCTTGATCTTCGAAAATTAAACGAGCCTAATTCTTGATTATTAACAAAAGACTCCAGATATTTGAAATTATATATTTAGTATTTTCTTTATTAATTTTTAACTATTTTTTCTTTCATTTTATTTCTATTGCTTTCGATCACAAAACTCTTTGTTGATAAACAAAATGAGGAAAATTATTTAGCTCCACTCATTTTCGAAACAAATTTTAAATTGAATTTGTAAAAATAAAACGTTTTCTTGAAACTTTTATTTTAGTTTTAACTGAAAGCTAAATGATTAAATTTACTATTTCCAGTAAGCAAAATACTCTGATGTCAGAAATTATATATTGATTGGAATCTAAAATTTTGAAATTAAAATTTTTTTTCAATTACTCTTCCATTTTTGAGTGATCGATACATTTGTAAACAAAAGTCAATTCTCGGTTTTAAAAAATCTTGCTAAAATAAAAAATATATATGTGACACGTTATTTTGGACAGTTAATAATTTTAAAACTAAATTAATCTGATTTACACAAGTATTACCTATAGCTAGAAATTTAAAATAGAACTATTTCTTAAACAGTGTGTTGATCTTTTTGACCTCTTCCCTGTATATTTAACATGTGATGACAGCCAGACAGATGTGAGATAAGATAAGTGTATTGCGACCGGAATTGACAAAATTGTACAAATTTTTTTACAGTAAGAGGAAAAACTGTGAAACACATGGCCTTTTAATGTACACATAGAAATTATCATACAAAAAAAAAAAAAAAAACTACAAATACACAAAAATATTAAATTTATTCGAAGGCACGACTATTTCTATTAAACTTTTCAATTTTTGATTAGTAAATATAATTTTCTCTTAAGTTAATAAATTAACGACAACAAATCTTTGAAATATTTTAAAAGTATTTTTGAAACTATAAATTATTATAATTTGAAAAATCAATGCAATTCTTTTAAAATTTCATTATTCTTCGAAATACTTTTTTCTTCAGACTATAATGTCTTTAATATAGATTAATTATTACAGCAATTAAAAGCTTATCAAATTAAATAAGGGTATAGCTTTATTGAATTTTTTATTTTAATATTGGGAGCAAATTTTCGGAAATAAAGGCAAAATGTTTGAAAAAAGTAACAGATGATTTACATTCCCAAGTGAGTGCTTGCGTTTGACTAATAAAACCAGTTTTTGCAACAAAATTTAATTTCTTAAAATTTCATGAATTTACGTGGAGGGTGGGTAACAGGTGTAAAAAATATTTTTACCAAGATGTTTTAAAAATAATGATTTCAAAAATAATTTCATTCATTTGTGTATAAATCCAGAAAGTTATATTAAAATCCGACAATTATTTGATTTTTGCAAGAATTTCCATATTTAGAAAATTAGGCTGTGGTAGTTAGAGAAAATGCATTTGGGTGTGTGAAAAGTGTTCAATCAAGATTTAGAATTTGCTAATTTTCTAAATAACTAGAAATTTTCTAATTTTCTGAATAACCAGAAATTCATATATTTTAAAAAATTAATCGTTTTCACCATTTATTTTAACATATCACCTGAAGAGGAACTGTTTTGTTCTGAAACATGACAATTTTTGTGTAGTGATATTATGCTTTTAAAAACTATTGTAATAACACAATTACAATCTTAAGCTCTACTCTGTATCGATCACTCTTTATAAAAGTAAATGCCTGAACAGTAAGTGTTTACGTGTTCTTTCACTTTTCTGTAATATATATATATATATATATATATATATATATATATATGTGTGTGTGTGTGTGTGTGTGTGTGTGTGTGTGTGTGTGTGTGTGTGTGATTCCAAAATGTTCATATATTAAAAATTTCAGGGAGTATATGACATGAATTTTCGCTTAAAGTTACAATTGTTCGTTGCGTAACTAACTGGTTCTTTGTAGCTCATTTTGTCAGGGTGTATCTGGCTTAATGATAGCTCTCTCTGTACAGAGGGACACACGTTCAAATCCTGCCAGAGAGCGTAAATGTTTATATTTAATAAGCTTTCTCGAAGATTTAGAAGAAAATGAATACACTATTTTACAAATAAACGGGACGTCTACTCATTTACATAAACCCTTAAAATAACGTTTAAAATGATAATATATATATATTTTTTATTTCTTTAATAAAATAAATAAAACGGAAAAAAGTTAAAAAATAAATCGACTACTCCTCAAATCCTTTCTCTTATACGGCGACTTGCCATATTTACAACTAGGAGTAGGAGTACATTGTTAGAGAACTAGGGAAGAGCAGGAAGTACGCTGAGTCCTACTTTACAACAATATTATATATATATATTTTAATCGTATCACCCCGAGCAAGGCGGTAATGCCACTGATGTGCAGGGGGCTACGTAATAGTGAAAAGATTGGAAAAGAGAAAACCGGAAACCACATCCTAAACAGAACAGGGAACAAGGGATGAGCCTCTTAACCTGTTCAATAGATGTGGGTGGAGTGTGAACCGGGCGATAGGTTAGTCTATCTACTCCAATTAAAAAAAACCCAAAAAAACATGGGAGTAAAAGTCCAGTCAAGAGATTTCTGCTAAAATCAAAAAAAGAATTAAAGAAAACCAATTAAACATGAAAAGCTTAAAATTTAAAATTAGGCAGAAGAAAAAAAAGACTTACTTTAAGAATATTTCAAACAAAAGATTCTCAACTCGACACGAGGGTCTTTTTGTTTCGACATTGAAGGAACGATGTTTCATCAGGTAGTTAATGCTCTTTTAAAAATAGTATTTGCTAGCTGATTTATCATATATACTCAGATCTATTTCTATATTGAGCACTGCTTCAAATTAACGTTTTGAACGTTGCTAATATTTTCTTCGTTCTTTATACATTTGGATATATAAAATTACTAAGTTTTAACTTAGTATAAGTCGAAAATGGCTGAATTCAAAGATTAACGGTCTTAGGAATTCTTTCCTTGGAAGATGTCACTAGCAGAATAACAAAAATTTCAAACTATCTAAATCGGACGACCTTTAAACAACCGAGCAATTTAGTATAATTTAGTAACAAAGAAATGAATAACAATTATAAATGAATAAAATACAAATTCAGTAGAATAAATTAAACAGAAACTCAAATTTACCACGTGCCGATAACTGAAAAAGTTGATATAGGTAATAATATATATATATATATATATATATATATATATATATATATATATATATAGGTATATATAGGTATATATAGCAATATGGTTTCCGCTTCACCAGGTCTACTGCTGATATGCTAACGACCATCACTGAGTACATATACCAGGCACTCGACAGGAATGGCGAAGCCCGAACCGTTGCATTGGATATATCTAAGGCGTTCGACAGAGTTTGGCATGCTGGCCTTCTATGTAAACTGCGGAGCTATGGTATAACTGGACATTTGTTTGAACTAATCCAGTCATTCCTCTCTAACCGCACAATGAAGGTGGTATTAAACGGACATGCCTCTCAGAACTACCATACAAATGCAGGTGTCCCCCAAGGCTCCATCTTAGGTCCTACACTCTTCTTGATATACATTAATGATCTCCCTGATTCCATAAGAGCCCAAATAGGTTTGTACGCCGATGATACCACAGTTTACTCTCGCCTCCTACAAAAATCTGTTGTAGGCCTCAAAGCTAACCTCGCAGCCGAGATTGAAAAAGACCACCAATCCATATTGGACTGGGGTAAGAAATGGCTAGTAAATTTTAATGCTTCTAAAACAAAGCTACTCTCAATTAACCATCATCGACAATCTCACCTACCTCCCATTAGCATGTATCAGGCTTGCCTCCCAGAGAGTAAAACACTACGCCTCCTTGGTCTCACACTTTCAGCGGACCTCAAATGGAATGACTATATCGAATCCATTGCTAAATCCGCTGCTATGAAAGTCGGTTCTCTGTGTAGGGCCCGGAAGTTTTTTCCGTCTAAATCTACCCTGCACATTTATAAATCTACCATACGCCCGTGCATTGAATACTGCTGCCATATCTGGTCGGGTGCCCCTGCTGTTCTCCTCGGGCTTCTCGATAAGGTTCAGAGGAGGGTCTGTAATGTGATAGATACCGACTTGGCAAACCGCCTGCAGTCTCTCTCCCACCGGCGCGACGTGGCTTCCCTGTGTCTCTTCTATAAATACTTTCACGGCTTCTGCTCCGATGAACTTAGATCACTGGTGCCCCCTAAATACGAATTTGAACGAGATACTAGATTAGCAACTAGATCCCACCGATTTCCTACAGGGAAACCGATAAAATGCAGCCGTAACTTCTACTCCAACAGTTTCTTTCCTCGCACTTCCCAACTGTGGAATTCTCTTCCACACGATTGCTTCCCCGACGGCTACAATCTCCAGGAGTTTAAATGTAAGGTCAATAGACACCTCCTAACACACTAACCTGCTCCCATTCTATCAAACACTCTTCCCATCTGCCCAACCCTCATCCTCGCTATCCTTACTCATCTGTTACTTTCCTCCTGACATTCCCTATGTCTGACCACTCCTTCTCTTTACCTTCCCCTATGTAGCCCCATGCACAATAGTGGCAGTGGAATGCCTTGGGGTGAGATGATTAAAAATATATATATATACAAACATATATATATATATATATATATATATATATATATATATATATATATATATAGGTAATAATGACAAACCCATAAAATCGCAGACCATAATAAAAAAATTATGTAATGAATATTAAATAGATAAAAACAGAGTGCTCAATGGATATTATCCAGAGCAATATGATATATAAAGAAGAAAGCTCAACACATAATTAAACGGTTATAAATCCAGAATGTATTTCGGTAGATGTAAGTCTCATTAAAAATGATAGACAAGGTATTATGGTTATGTTTTAATGTAATTTTTAATGTGAACTTTTAATTTTCTTTCTTTTCAGAAAATGAATCATATAAAAATTATACAAAAGTTTTATGTTTCCGGGCGATTTCGGCTATGCTTTCAGCCATTATAAAGGATGAATTTTATTTTTATGTGTAGCTGAACATGAAAAGTGTTTATGCATATGTGTGCAGTCATGTGCATGTTTTATATTCCGAACACGGTAAGCACATTGTTTCTGTGTTCGTAGTTGATATTGTTAAGTGTTGGATTTTTCTTTTGTATTATTGTTAACCAGTTTTTTTCATGTGGATGATGCTATTATATTCGAATTATCAACAAGTTACGGATAAAGTTTCTTGTCAAACGGGCTGTGGTGATCTAATTTAATTATTGATGAACCTTGATTGATCAAGAACACAGTTTATGTTAAGAAAAATAATTATAAGTTGGGTGAAAAATTATATAAAAAAACTACCCATAGTAACTTGACTGTAATTTGTAACGAAACCTGCATAAAATAGAGACTGCTAACTAATTACACAATTTATATATATATATATATATATATATAGTCATCTGCAGACATGTCTGTTTCGCTGTATCACAGCTCATCAGTACGGTTAGACACCGATTGCTTTTAACCCAGGCTTGAAACCCGACCGAAGTACCGTCAGTCGGTGGTTCTACCTCTGGGCCATGGGCGCACGGTAGAAGAAGGCAGACTTTTTAGCATGTATATTGTCATTATACACGCCCAATAGCCAGAGTGCTCTAATTCATTAGTGAAATATATATATATATATATATATATATATATATATATTAGACTGTTGATTCAGTCCACGTACTAACTCTTTCTCTCTATATACCTGTGTATGACACTTGGAGTTGGTCTTGTTTGTCGCGGGGAAGATATCACAATCAACCCTCATATGAAGACAGGAGCTTTTTTCGTGAAGGGATAGAGCGTCGATTCAGTTGCTAACTCTCTGGCAACACATGGGTATGATACCTGGAGTTGGACTTATTTGTCGTAGAGAGGATGTCGCAGCTCATCTCTCATAATTATCCCTAACATGAAGGCGGAATCTTTTTTCATTACTTAATAAATTGTCGATTCAATCTCCCAACCAAAGCTCCCGAAACACATGGGTATGACTTCTGGCGTTGGTCTTGTTTATCGTGAGAAAGATATGGCTGCTCACAATCGTTCCTCACATGAAGTTAGAAGCTTTTTTTCGTTGTGGGGAAAATATCGCTGCTCATGTTGTCCTTCACATGAAGGTGAAAGTTTTTTTTTCATTAGTGGATACAGTGTAGATTCAGTCCCCAGTCGACTCTCCAGCAACTTCTGCGTATGACACCTGGAGTTGCTCTTGTTCATCGTGGGAAAGATATCGCTGCTCATCTCTCACTATCATTCGTTACATGAAGGCAGAAGCTATTTCATTACTGAATAGAGGGTCGATTCAGTCCCTCAACAACTCTCACGCAACACCTGCGTATAACACCTGGATTTGTTCTTGTTTAACGTGGGAAATATATCGCTGCACATCTCTTACAGTCATTCGTTACATGAAGGCAGAAGCTATTTCATTACTGAATAGAGGGTCGATTCAGTCGCCCAGCCGACTCTCACGCAACACCTGTGTATAACACCTGGATGTGCTCTTGTTTATCGTGAAAAAATATCGCTGCTCATTTCTCACAGTCATTCGTTACATGAAGGCAGAAGCTGTTGTATTACTGAATAGAAGGTCGATTCAGTCCCCCAACCGACTCTCACGCAACACCTGCGTACAACACCTGAATTTGCTCTTGTTTATCGTGGGAAAGATATCGCTGCTCATTTCTCACAGTCATTCGTTACATGAAGGCAGAATCTATTTCATTACTGAATAGACTGCTGATAGGATAGCACTCATGGAGTTGCTGGCCAGAAATCTCTATATAACTATGATCGAAAACAGTTTATCGACACAATATATATATATATATATATATATATATATATATATATATTACGGAAATTAACGAATTTCACCCCAAGCAAGGTAGAACTGCCACTGGTGCTCAGGGAATTACATAAGTGATGAGAAAGAGGAACAAGTTACAGTGGGTATCAGAGAACGGATAAAATAATGATGAGAACACTGATGTGAAGAGAACTGTATGAGAGAGGAGTGGAAAGGGAGAAAGAACATGATACAAAGGTTGTCAGGGAAAGGATGCGAGTCAAGGAGATGGCGATTGACCTTGCATTTAAATTCTTGGAGATTATAGCTGTCAGGAAAGCAAGTATACGGAAGTCTTTCCCTCTTCTTATTTTTGATTTTATTTAGGGTTGAGAAGCCTAATTTACGTAAATGAGAAGTAGACAATCGCAATAAAAGTGACAATGTTTGGGCTAATTTGGGTTTTCGCGGCGCACTTAAAAGGATCTCGGCAGACTAGTGTGAGTTGAGAATCACTGAACTAGAGTGCAGCAACTGTTTCCGAAAGAATGAACGGACAGAGAGGAAAAGTTTGCTGTCTTGATTTTTAGTTTTACTTAATTATTTAAAGAGGGTGAAGCTTTCTTATTTTACAGAGTAACGTCTACCTTGCGTGGGATGGTAAATGGTAATGTCCGCAGTTTCCCTACAGGGAAACATTTAGCCGCCAACCAGTAACGTCTACGATGATTTTCCCTCCGTCAACATTCTGTATTTAGTTCAATGTAGAAGGCAGTGCCACGAGGTTGGAATCTTTGGTATCAGGCTTCTGGATCATTTATAATGTTGTGGATTTTATCGCCAATTTGTTGTGTAGTTGTAGCGAAAGTTGTAGTGACCGGTTTGTGCCGGAAGTAAGACACGGAACAAGAAGGTAGGTTCAAAACAGTTTATTAGTATAACAAAGAAATAAGATATTCAAAGAAGCGTTAATAAATAGTAATATAGAAATAAGTAAGTCCAAAGGTATTACCACGCAGCCTGATTAGTAGCTGTCGTTAACTGCTCTCTTTAGCTACTGTACTTGACTGCTCTTTAACCGCTCTGTTACTGTTGTTACTTAACTGCTCTCTGGAAGTCACTCAGGTAATTTATATGTATCCAGAGGAAGAGTTCATTCCCTGTAGGAGGGCAGCATAACATCATAAATATTTTGATATGAGCTAAAATTTTAGCCAAATGTTAATGGTAATATTAACCGTTTCCCTATAAGGAAACATTTGACATTTATTGATGGAACAGCCAGTACTGATTTTGGCTGAAATTTGTTAAAACAATTTTTCAGGAAAACTGGTTTCTCAAGTCTAATAGCTGTTATCGCTCTTTCCTACAATGATTCCTAACTTCCTAACTTTTTGTTTGGAGTAATGTTAAATGCCAACATTTTGATAATGTCATTATTTTCACTTCAAGTTACATGGGCTATACATTTTAGGTATAACTGTTGCTGGTCGTTCTTAAGTGGTGTAGTTTCTGATAATTGGTACAGTTTTTTGTTTGTTATTCTGCAGAGCCATTTCACAATGTTCAAAAAAGGTAGATCCAAAAATCTGACTTTATTCAGTCAAAGATTTTTTTCACCAATGATCTTAGGAAACAGTTGTATACAGTTGATATTTTAGATATTTCTGAATGAGTTTGGCACCATGCATGTCATTCATATGCAAGTTTCTATCTGACCGAGGCAATTATTAGAGTGATATATTCGTCATTACAATTGATTTCCAAAAACAGGTATTACTTATGACTCAATCTATCTATCTATCTATCTATCTATCTATCTATCTATCTATCTATCTATCTATCTATCTATCTATCTATCTAAAAACAAGCTAATAACCGACGTTAAAATAAAAAATAACAATACAGCCTTAAATAAAATAATAGCAATTCTTACCTATCATAGTTTCACACAGAGTCCATCATATGTACATATGTACGTACGAGAAATCGACAACTGTCCGCGCGTTGACATCGCTACAATATTCGAATACACCAACCGAATGCGTAGGTATGTGCGCAACGGCACACATATACATATATATGCCGAGCCCCGCACGATTCGCATATATATGTTTATGCAAGCCCCAGTGGGCGAACGCGCGTGTGTGTCTTTGCGCGCGTCAATGGGTGTACAAATGTATATATATATATATATGTTATGACGACAGATTTTTCCCCACTTCCACAAAAATACACGAATATATGCAACCCTACATATAACAATTAAAAAAAAAATTATCAGTTTGTCTGACGATCGCAAGAGCGTGAAACCCAGGATTACAAACTCAAACCTATATATATATATATATATACGCTCTCACACCCTGATTGAACACTCTGGAAGAATGGTAGATTTCAAAAACAGTAGCTACTCTGGCATGTACGCATCGCTCATTCAGTAATGGATTAGAGCACTCTGGCTATTGGGCGGATATAATGACAATATACACGCTAAAAAGCCTGCCTTTTTCTACCGAACGCCCATAGCCCAGAGGTAGAATCCTGGGTTAAAAGCAACCGGAGACTAACCGTACTGATGAGCTGTGATACAGCGAAACAGATCTATCTGCGGATGACTATATATATATTCTGTTTGTGGATGGTAGATAGACATTTGCTCAGTTTTATGGACACCTTACAGTTTGTCACTATTGCTCTGACAAGGTATGTTCTACATGGCTATCAAAAACGTATACAATTATAAGAATGTTCATTTGACCACAATTTATATATATATATATATATATATATATATATATATATGTGTGTGTGTGTGTGTGTGTGTGTGTGTGTGTGTGTGTGTGTATTTTTTTTTAAGAGACTCTCAAGACAGAGGGTTACTGAATAAGGTTGAGTACCAAAGACATAAAAGTAAGAAGTGAAGATTCTAAGGATATGGAGGATAGATAATTATTGACCTTGGATTTGAAAGGTTAAGATTACAATGTTCAACAAAGCTTTTGAAGAGGACATCTGTTCTACAAAGTAGCAATTCTTGAGAAGATGATGTTTGAGTAAAACTTCCTTCTGATAAATAAAACATGAAGAGAATGAGTATTACATGGCCATAAAAATGTTTACAAATATCAGAATGTTTATTTGACCACAATTTATATATATATATATTGTCATCCGCAGACAGATCTGTTTCGCTGTATCAGTACGGTTAGAGTCCGATTGCCTTTTAACCCAGGATTGAAACCCGACCGTTTGGTGTAAGAAGGCAGACTATTTTAGCGCATATATTATCATTATACGCGCCCAATATCTAGAGTGATCGAATTCATTTTACTGAATGAGCGATGCGTACACGCCAGAGTAGCTACTGTTTTTCAAAGTCTACCATAATGTATGTATGTATGTATGTATGTATGTATGTATGTATAGTTTTTTTTTAACTAATGTCTACACAATACCAGACTTAAGAGGCACTCAATACATGGGTTTACTGAATGAGGTGAGTACCAAAGACATAAAAGTAAGACATAAAAGAACTTGACTTAAAAAAAAAGGATGGTCTTCGCCAAGAGCCGCAAGCTTCACGCACTCAAAATCATTTTTAACCATTGATCTGAGAAAACAGTTGTAGACAGCAGACCGTTTGGGTATTTCTGAACAGGTTTGGCACCAAGCTTGTCATCCATATGAATGTCTCGACCTGACGAGGCAATTTAAGAACATAACACAAGAAGAAATATCGTCTTCGCCAAGACACAGACGCTTTATTCGCTCAAAGCCTTTCTTCATCATTGATCTGGGAAAACTGTTGTATTCAGCGGACAGTTTGGGTATTTATGAACGGGTAAGTCGCCATGCATTTCATCCATATGAAAGTTTCAACCTGACGAGACAAATTAAGAACATGACTCAAGAAGAAGGATGGTCTTCCTCAACATCCACACGCTTCACTCGATCGAATCGATTTTTAGCATTGATCAGAGGAGATGGTTGTATACAGCTGACAGTTTAGATATTTCTGGACGGGTTTGGTGCCAGGTATTCCATCCATATGAAATTCTTAACCCGACGAGATAATTTATGAACATGACTCAAAAAGAAGTATTGTTTCGGCACAACCTACATGCTTCACTCTCTCAAAACTATTTTTAATTATGGATCTGAGAAAACATTTGAATACAGATGACAGGTTTGATACTTCTGAACGGTTTTTTTTAATCGTTTCACCCCAAGCAAGGCATTCCACTGCCACTATTGCGCTTGGGGCTACGTAGGGGAAGGTAAATAGAAAGAGTGATTAGATATAGGAAATGTCAGAAGGGAGGTGATAGATAGTTTGGAGGATGGCAAGAGTGTTTGAAAGAATGGAAGCGAGTTAGTGTGTTAGGAAGTGTCTATTGACCTTACATTTAAACTCTTGGAGATTGTAGCCGTTGGGGAAGCAGTCATGTGGAAGGGAATTCCACAGTCGGGAAGTACGAGAAAAGAAACTGTTGGAGTAGAAGTTGCGGTTCTTGTCATCCATATGAAAGTCTTGATATGAAAGAGTATTTAAGAACTTGAATCGAAATTTTACTTCGATGTTTTGGCTTTGTAGCAATTTTTGGTAACTTTGGACAACACTACCTTTGGTACCGCCTTTTTTTGTTCAATTTCCTTTTCTCCTGTTGTGATTTTGTTATAACTGATCTGTATACCGAAGGATCTGAATTTGTTAATTTCACATCCTGAATTTTTATGATCGATTCTGGGTATGCAGTATCATTGCTTTCATTCAAATTTCTGATCAGTGTTTTTGTTTTGCAAGAATCTATGTGAAGTCCTATTTCTTGGGAAACTCGTTAGAGGATTCATGTTCAAGATCATTATTATCCCAATTAGGGATATTTGAAGTAACAGAAATTTGCTATTCTAGAAAGATGCTGAGGATAACATGGACTGAATATGTGAGCAACGACGAGGTTTTGGAGAGGATGCAAACGAAAACGAAACTTATACTTGGCATCAACTGAAGTTTCTGGGACACGTGAGAAAGGTGGGCTTGAAGAATCTGACACTCACAGGACGGATACAGGGAAAGAGAGAATGGAAAAAACAGCGCATGACACACTTGATGAGCTTGAGTAAGTGGATAGCAGAGCGGTTTTTGGGAGAGATACCAAGAGGAAAAATGTTAAGAGTGAAAAGGGAGAGGGGCAAATGGAAGTCCATGATCGCCTACGTCCTGAAAAGACACGGCACATAAAGAAGAGAATGTCATCAGGATAGCACTCCCTCCCCGATCATCAGTACATTGACCTCTTGAGGGAAAGAAAAATCGTTGCCTTTTATTGGTAGATTCGTTTGGGGTGTAGTATGTAATGTTTCAATTGTCAGTTCCAATTTCATCTCATCTCACTACAATATATATGATGAGCTTTTTTTCTTTGGTGAATTTAAGCGTGCTACTAGATTGGCATTTAGGTCATCCTTTTTATCATTGAAATAGTTAAATGAAACAGTCGTTTCTTTTCTCGCACTACCGGCCTGTGGAACTCACTTCTGTTTCCTCGTTTCCCTGATAGCCACCATCTCTAAGAATATAAATGCAATGTCAATTGCCATATTCTGTTTTCTTGAACAGCATTCATCTTTTATCTTTCTTCAATATCAACTGTACCCTGTCTTTTCTTTTACTGTAAACCCTACGCACTAGTGGTGGTTCCGCCTTTGCTTGGAGTGAAATGATTATATATATACATGGGCAGCATCCTTTCATTCAAGCACATTTCATTGAATACGGCCGACAAGGAAGATTTAATTAATTTTTATTAAGTTTACCAGCATCCTTCCGTTTTTCCGTTTTTATAAACATTGTCCATATTCTTTATCATTAAATGTTTGAGAATTTTTGTCTTTATTTTCACCTGAAATTAAAGCCAAAATACGATGTTTAGAACGGCTCATGATTAAACATAATAGACATTCATTGTCTCATATATCTAACAGTATATGCTTAGAAAATTATCTGCTGCCTCGGTACATTATATATATATATATATATATATATATATATATATATATATATATCGATGCGGTTTTATGACGTCACACCGTGGGATAGCGCGAAATGACAACAAAACCATGTAGTCAAATGCAATGTAATATGTTATTTCCTGTTTTAAAGTTGATTTTATTGAGTGTTGGTTGTTTTGATTTGATGTACATGGCCTCCAATATCTGCAGGTTCCTCTTACTGTGTGTATGAGTAAGGATCACCGTATTGTTGACCAAAATCTGTCTGATATTACCTACATGTTTATGTTTTTCAGAGAAATATTGTTTAATAGTACTCTGATCAGAAAGATGACATGTAAGTCTACGGGAGAGCGTGGTTGTTGTAAAACCAATATATGTACTAGGTTTTTGATTATTATCAGAGATGCAATCTCTGAATGGGCATGTAAATTGGTACACTACATTGGTTTTTTTGTAGAGAATTTAGTTTAGTGCTTGTTGGGTTATTATAGACTATGAGGTCAATTGTTTTAAACTTGTTATAATATATAATGAGTTTAATTTGATTATTACTTTCGACTGGTTTAACATTTCTACGTATTATGTTTTTGAGAGTTTTTTCATCTTGTTTATAATTATTATGTATTTGGTTACAATAGTATAAGTTAATAGTGTTATGTTTATTTTGAGGTAAACCATTATTATTAATATTATCATTATTGTTAGAGCTATTGTTAATTTTGTTGAGATACATTTTAATTTGTTGATCAATAACAGAGTTAGGAAATCCATTATTGATTAGTGTTTGCTTAATTTTGTGTAATTCTTTATAAAATATAGATTTGGAAGAAGATATCATTTGTGTGCGTTGAAGTAAGTTTTTTATAACAGCTAACTTATATCGTTGGGGGCATTCACTATTATAATTAAGAAGACACGAATTTATGCTAGTTGGTTTCCTATATAGAGAAGTAGTAAATTTATGTGTGCTAGAATCAATGAATACATCAAGGAATGGGAGTTTGTTATTAATATTAAGTTCTAATGTAAATTTGAGGACGGAGTGACTTTCAAATTTGTTTTTAAGATATTTAATTTGATCGATATTCTTAGCTAAAACAAAGATGTCATCTATGTATCTTACATATATAGAGGGTTTATTGTTGTCATTAATTATTTTATTTTCTAGATTTGCCATATAATAATTAGAAAAGAGGGGACCTAAAGTATGTGTGTATACAATCATGCTACTCTCCCATCAATCAATATTAAACCCACTATATTAAAAAAAACTATTATTAGCATGCACTACACAAGTACCCTTTCACGATCCCTTAGGCAATATTTATACACAAATAGATGGTATTGCGATGGGATCTCCTTTAGGTCCCCTCTTTTCTAATTATTACAGCGAAACAGATCTGTCTGCGGATGATTATATATATATATATATATATTGTAAGAAAATGATAGAACACGTAGATTTTAAACCCACTGTTCAAGCATTTACTTTTATAAAGAGTGTTCGATACAAAGTAGAGCTTTATATTGCAATAGTTGTTACAATGGTTTATAAAAGCATAGTATCACTACACAAAAATTCTCGTGTTTCAGAGCACAAGTGCCCTTCGTCTGGTGATTAGTGGAAATGAAAATAAATGGTGGAAACGATTCATTCTTGGGAATGTAATATGTAAGTGATGTGTGGGATGGGAATTTGGTATGTCTAAGCCGGTCTGTTGGCAGTTTTTAACCATAGAAATACAGCTTTGACATAGAAGATGGGGGCGGGGTAGTTTAGCTTTGGACAGGTCACTTTTTAGTTTTGTCTAGGTATTTCTTATATGTGGATGATAGTTTTTTAAAAAAGGGTAGACACTTTTTATTTTACTACTATCTATAAGTGGATGGACTGGAGTGACTTTTAGTGTTGTATGGGTTTATTTTATTTTATTAACAAAATATTCGTTTTTTTAAATTTGTGGATTAAACGTGGATATTAATTAACTTTTGGAGAGAATTATTTTATGTGAATGAGGTATTTTAGTGGGGCCATATGATACTTAAAATAGGTAAATGATTTTAACTGGAAGTTGATTTTTATATTAGAGCACGAGTTTTGGCAAATCCATTTTTGTTAATTAAATTTTAACGAAAAATATTTTCGGTGTTTACATAACACTGCTAATTCATATCGACGGTTCGCCATTGTTGGGGGACCTTAGAATGTGCAGCTTTTCATTGAGGCATAAAGAACAGATGTCGTTAAGCGAGTTAAAGGTTCTAGTTTTTTCCAGGATTTTCCATTTTATTATGAGTTTCTTTTTTGCGTCCTTTAATTTCCAAAAATATGCAGAAAGGGATGTTTGGTTTCGATACTTGTTGTTTTCGAATAAAGTTAAGTGCATGTACCAGTTGCTTAAAGGTGTTCTTTGTAGATCCGATGTAGACTTTATTTACAGTTCGGTTTTCAATTGATGTTATATTGCATTGATAGACAATTGGATTTATTTTGCATCTATTTTGTAGTGGGCAATTATTGGGATTTCTACAATTGCATAGACCCTATAGACTTGGTCTACCGCAGAAAGACCTTATAGACTTGGTCTACCGCAGAAAGACCTTATAGACTTGGTCTACCGCAGAAAGAAACGAAGGGAAATCTGCCTATTAAACCACGAATCGAAAGAGACATGATCACCGAAGTGTGTATCACGTATGACACTTGATTTGACTGACCCTTGCTAAAGGCATAGAGTCATCTTCTTCCAGTTTGTGTAAATATAAGGCTAGACTGGTCTCTCTTACATTGTAGTCTAGGAGAAATATAACTGTATTAAAACGTCCACAAATGATAAAACAGACTGGACTTTTTGACTTTGGTAAAATAACCAATCTAGAAGGATTCACTATCAGCCTGAAGAGGGTTGGGTTCCGTCAGGTTGTATTAATCTAGACAACTATTGTTAGCTATGATACTCTAGAGACATAAATCGGTTATAGATCTCGCAAACCCTTTCCCAAACATGATTGTACTTAATGACCGTAAGAATCAGCAATACATTAAGAAAAAACAAACCAGTAAGCTAAGAACACTAGTCATATTCTTAAATAACCTCAACAAATCTGGACCCTCATATGCATATCAGCCATGGTATCCAATTTGTCCAGAAATACCTAAACTGTCAGCTGTATACAACCACTTTCGAAGACCAATGGTTAAGAATGGGTTCGAGTGAATGAAGCTTGGGGATCTTAAAGAGGACCCTCTTTCTTTGAACATTGTGGACTGGTGCCACAGAATCACAAAGAACGGCACAAAATAACAGAAATTACATCACATGAAGACTTCCAACAGCAGCAACCACAAACATGGGTAACATGTAACTAGAAGGGAAAATAAAGACGTATTCGAGATGTGGACTTTCTAATGTACATTAAACAAGAGACATGGAAGAAAATCTCCATCAATGCTAGAAAGTGAATTTTCTTCCATGTCTTTTGAGAAGTGTAAGTTCCTGAAAAATAGTTTCCCTATCTGAATTGTCTGATGGCTCATACTATTTCATGGATATTTAATAATAATAATAACAATAATGATAATAATAGTGATTATAAAAATCTCCCGGATTTCCTATTTCAATTTTCTGTTGTATCGTACTATTTAATGTAAAATAATAATAATAATAATAATAATAATAATAATAATAATAATAATAATAATAATCTCTTGAACAGATGAAACAGCGCTGGCAAGACAAACCTCTGCATGGCCAATATCCAGAACGTGCCAATAAATCCAATGTTGACAAAGTTAATACTCATCGATGGTTATGTGCATCTGGATTAAAGTCTGAAACTGAAGGCTTTATTCTTGCAGCACAAGACCAAAGTCTTTTCACTAGAAACTTTCAGGCAAATATTATGCATAATAATATGGATCCAAAATGCAGGTTTTGTGATAAACACCAACAAACAATAGACCACCTAATCTCAGGCTGTTATGTGCTTGCCCCAAATGAATATAAAAATCGCCACGATAGAGTTGGGCAATATTTACATTGGACAATGTGCAAACATTATGGAAAATCTGTTAACAAACACTGGTATGAACATCACCCAGCACCGGTTACAGAAATAGAAGATGTAACCATTCTATGGGATTACACCATCTACACAGACAGAAAAATTGAAGTAAACAGGCCAGCCATTATTGTTAAAAACCAGAAGGAGAAAACTTGTCTATTAATTGATATGGCTTGTCCAGCGGATTGTAACATAGCAATCAAGGAATTCGAAAAACTGTCAAAATATAAAGACCTGGAAATTGAAATAGAAAAAATGTGGAAATTGAAAACAAGAGTTGTGCCAGTGATAGTAGGTGCACTTGGAATGATAAAAAATGGAACAAAACAACACATTGAAAGAATCCCTGGAAACCCCAGCTTAAGAGATATACAAAAAATTATCTTATTAAGTACAACCCACACACTAAGGAAAACCATGTAATGCTAGGGATGATAGGGAAGATAGAAAAACATGAAATGGAGCCATAACAATACGCCACGACCTGCCTTAGGTCTCCCCGCAGACTTGGTTGGTAGTGAGACCAAGGCAGAAATCGAAATATGATGAAAAATGACATAATAATAATAAATAGTAGTACTACAGAAAATTTCACAATTTATCATATGTGTCATTGTGTATAGACATTTAATAATAATAATAATAACAACAGCAATAACAACAATAATAGTAGTAGTAATAATAATAATAATAATAATAACAATAATAATAATAATAATAATAATAATAAAAACAACAACAATAATAATAATAGTAATAATAGATAGTAGTACTTGTAAAAATTTTACGGATTTCCTATTTGAATCATCTAATGTATCGTAATATTTAATGGATAATAATAATAATAATAATAATAATAATAATAATAATAACCTGGAAATTAAAATCGAAAAATATGGAAATTGAAGACAAGAATAGTACCAGTGATGGTAGGTGTGCTCGGAATGTTAAAAAAATGGAACGAAACAACACATTGAAAGAATCCCTGGAAAGTCCAGCTTAAGATATACAAAAAATTGTCTTGTTAAGTAGAGCACACACACTAAGAAGAACTTTGTTTATGTAACGCTATGGATGTCATAGCAGATAGAAAAATATATGTAGCCATAACAACACGACCAACCTTAGGTCTTCCCGCAGACTTGGTAGGTAGTATATGAACATAGCAGAAATCGAATTATGATGAAAATGAAATAATAATAATAATAATAATAATAATAATAATAATAATAATAATAAATATTAGTACTTTTGACAATTTCACAGATTTCCTATTTGAATTGTCCGATGTATCTTACTATTTATGGATAATTATTATTATTAATATTAATAATGATGATGATTACAATGACAATTTCTTTCTTTTTTTCTTTCTTTTACAGTACAAAATTTCTTGCTTTCTTTTACAATACAGTTTTTCTTTCTTTTACATTGTAGTTCCTTCCTTCCTTCCTTCCTTCCTTCCTTCCTTCCTTCCTTCCTTCCTTCCTTCCTTCCTTCCTTCCTTCTTTCTTTCTTTCCCAGTTCATTCTTTTTTCTTTTTTTGTTTTTCACATGATTCTTATTCTTTTGCTAAGTTTCCTTTCTTCTTTCTTTCTTGTAGTAATTAAATCTTAATTATTGTAAACAAAGAAAAAAGTGCCAATAATGAATGTAGTTGTCTCAGTAATTACGTTTGTAGAAAAGAAGAAGAAGAAGAAGAAGAAGAAGAAGAAAAAAGGAGGAAAAAAATAAAGAAATGGAAGTAATTAAGAAGAATGATAACAATAAAAATGATTATTGACCGACGAAAAAGGAATGAACTCGGACAAAGAAGTGATGCCGTAACTTCATCGGACAATCACCCGAAACGCCAGCAATCCCATCATCCTCTTCTTTACTCAAATTGATGTCATTAAAATCTTTGCCTCTCATAATTGAAGCTAAGCGAGTGTTGCCATGACATCTTGACATCGGGGGACCCGAACAACGGTAAGGGCTGGCCGCCGGCAAAGCCAAATACAAAAATACTTGAAGGCTGACCTTCGACCTAACCCATATAACGCAAGAAGAGCGCGCTGCCCTTATGACGCTCACTGAACAAGATGTGGGCGTAAGAGAGATTCTCCCGTGGCTCGGGTTGGGCCCAACGCAGGAAGTACAGAAGAAATCTTGGGCTCATTCATGGTTTAGCCCGAGGGAAAAAATGAAATGGTAGTAGGGGTAAAATTAGAAAGAAAGGAAATTGGAAAAGAAATCAGGGATGGGTGTGAGGATATTTAAGAGGTTGGTAATGAGAAAAAGGGAGGAGGAGGAGGAGGGTGATTATATGGTTTTTCTTTCTTTTTTCTTTCTTTTTAATTTGTATTATTGGAGACAGGGCTTGAAACGAGAATCTCGTGAGATGTTACCCTCAGAGAATTTGTCGAAGAAAATGAAAAGAAGAAAAAGAGAAATAAATTATGGAAGATAAAAAAAGGAAGGAAAGAGAAACAGAAGGAAAAAAGAAAAACAGATAAAAGGGAGAAGGGAGATAGAAGGAAAGCAAGCGTGATAGGAAGAAAGAGAGATAGAGAGAAGGAAAAAGGGATAGAAGGAAAGAAAGAGAGATAGAAGGAAGGAAAGAGAGATAGAAGGAAAAAGATAAAAGAAAAGAAAGAGGGACAGAAGGAAAGAAAGAGAAATAGGAGAAAGGAGAGAGAGAGAAAGAAAGAGAGAGAGAGAGCGGTAGAAGGACGGAAAGAATTATAGAAAGAAAGAGACAAAAAGAAAGAAAGAGAGAGATAGAACGAAGGAAAGAGTGACAGAAGGAAAGAAATAGAAGGAAGGAAAAAGTGAATGACAAAGAAGGAAACGCAGTTTTCAAATGAAAACAAAATAAGGGTCGATTTAAAGTCAAAACAAAAGCAAAGAACGAAGATTTACAAAGAAGAAAAGAGGGTTGAATAAAAAAACATATGTTAAAAGGGTAAAAGAAAATATTGAAGAAGGAAAATTAAAAGTGATTAAAGAATTAAAAATAAAAAACTAAAAGAAAAGAGAAAAAAGGAGAAGCTTCTATAAAAAGAAAGAAGAAAGAAAGACAGAATACAAAAGAAAGAAAGAAAGAAAGAAAGAAAGAAAGAAAGTGTGTAAATGAAAAGAAAAAGAAAGGAAAAGTAAGACAGAGAAAGTAAAAGAAAGAAGATAGATAACAGAAAATGGAAAGAAAGAAGTATAAAAGAAGGAAAGATAGAACCTGAATAATAGAAAGAAAGCAAAAAGGAAGGAAAGAAAGAAGAAAAGAAAAAAAGAAAGAACAGTGAAAAAGTATTTCAAACGTTAACAGAAAAGAAGAATTAATATGAGAAAGAGAGAGAAAGAGAGAGAGAGAGAGAGAGAGAGAGAGAGAGTAGCGATATGGCGTAAGAACTTGAGAGAGCGAAAGAGAAATGAGGAAAAAGCAAGAGAGGGATTGATAGATAGGTAGATAGATAGAGAGAGAGAGAGAGAGAGAGAGAGAGGGGGGCGGAGGGAGGGAGGGAGGGAGGGAAAGAAAGAAAGAAAGAGAGAAACGTAGGATCAGTTAAAATATAACATTTTAAGAAAAAAATATGAGAATAAAAAAGTTCCAAAAATAAAACAAAATCACCCTAGAAAAGGAAAAGCGATTGTAGGGGGTTGGGGACATGCATAGATGTCTTTTCATGGTTATCACTAATGGCAAACAAAAAAGAAACAAAATACAATAAGATGGAACAGTGTTTCCTCATCGTTGTCGTCGTCCTTCTCCTCCATATGGTCATCCATTCTCAACACTAACCCGTGTTATAATATATCCTAGATTTCTTATCTAATCTCCATATCAAAATCGTGTGGGACGCCTCTGGGCAGTGAGGCGTTGTGACGTCATTGTCACACACTGGCCTCCTTTGGAATAAACGGCTGGTGCCAGATTGCAGAAGTAAAGAAAGTAGAAAGTAAATTATAAATAAATTAAAAATAAAAAACAAAAAAAAATAGTTAAAAAAAGTAAAACAAACAACTCGAAATAAATGGATATAAAAAAAAATCACAATGGTCGGATGGAAACACCCACTAACGAAAGAAAGAATATAAAACAAAACGTTTTACACGCCTGTTCGTGTATTAGATATTTACTCGGCTCATTGGTGCTACAGTAGTCGAAAAAATTATCCAAATCTGCCTACTAAAGACTTGAAGCAGCCGAAGATGCTGAAACTACCATAGACAGAACACGTGAGCAACGATGTGGTTTTGGAGAGGATGGACATGAGAAGGAAACTGATACTTAAAATCAGTGAAAGACAGCTAAAGTTTTTTGCATTGTGGTGCAGTGGATATCGGCTCGGAACGAGAAATCGGAGAGCCGAGTTCGAATTCCAGTTGAGCTCGTTGCATTCACTTACGCGCAAATACCCTTGGGAAAGGTATTAATCCGTCTCTTTCCTCTAGCTATGGGTTAAATAGCAAGATAAATTGAATTCTGTAGTATTGGTTGGCAACAATTCTACAGCAGAAAGTAATAGCAAACTACTGCGGGATAATCTTCTTCCCAGTCAGTCATGTCTTTTTTTCGAGACATGATCGCCCAAGCGTGTATAACGTATACTTAACTAACTGACTAATTGTTGGAATTATTAGATATAGCAGTAGCTTCTATTCTAATCATTTGTCCTCTCGTACTTCTCGCCTAGTGGACTTTCTCCTGGCTTCTTGCTTTCCTGTCAACTACAATCTTCAAAAAGTTAAATGCAATATCAGTCATTATTTTCTGTCTCCTTGAATCACGATTCTTTTATTTTCACCCGCAAGTCAAGTTTTCTCAGTTTTTTTTTATAATCCTTTCACCCCAAGCAAGGCAGTACTGCCACTGGTGCGCAGTGGGTTACATAGGAGGAGAGTGGCGAGAAAGAGAAACTTGGGGTGTTAGAGAATGGATAAAAGAAGGATGAGAATACTGATTTGAAGAGAGCTCTAAAGAGTAATGTGGAAAGGAAGAAGAACATGATACAAGGGTTATCAGAGAGAGGATGCGAGTCAAAAAGACAGGAGATGGCAACTGACTTTGCATTTAAATCTTGGAGAATGTAGCTGTCAGGGAAACAAGTATACGGAAAGGAATTCTACAGGCGGGAAGTGCGAGAAAAGAAGCTACTAGAGTAGAAGTTGAAGTTACATTTGATCGGCTTTACTGTAAATAGGTGGGACCTAATCGTTAGTCTAGTAGTAAATTCATGCAGAAGTGGCACCAGGGAGCTAAACTCATTGGAGGAGAAGACGTGAAAGTATTTATAGAAGAGAAATTGCGTCGGTGCGAAAGTGACTGGAGTTGAGTTTCATTCTATTTTCTTTCATTCTTAGTAATCCCCTAGTTTCCTAGTGATTTTATTACATTTGCTTGAAGTGAAAGGATTTACAAAAAAGCAAAATAAAGAATTTTCATTTCTAAATCACCCTCAATAGAAGGCACAAGAATCAGTCAGGGTAGAGGATTACTGAATGAGGTATGGGATATGAAAAGAGAAGGCAGAAAGAAGTGAAGATTATTGGGATATCGACTGACTTGGAGTGTAGTATTCAGGGAAGCACCCACGCAGGAATGTGTTCGACAGTGTTGTAGTTCTTGGGGTAAAGGCGGCCCTTGTGAAAACTTACCCTTACAAAAGGAATACAGAGGAAATGTGGATGATACCTTGGACATAGCGTGAAGAATTTTAGGTATAAAGTGACGTAACTAAAGAATACAGCGCTCATCTGAATACATGCCATAGGGTTATGATGCCTTATCTGTAGAAATGGACTCTAGAGACAGTTTAGAGACAGTCGAGACGCAGCGTAACTATACCGTTCGGACTTACACTTCTAATTTGCTGATTAGTAACAGTTCTTATTGTATACATATTATGTTATCCTAATACACCGTTTGAAACTACCTTCTTGTCTCCGTGTATTACTTCCGGGCCCTAACAAGGCCACAACAACTTGGCGACGAAGTTTCGCCACAACACATAGAAACAGCGATGGAGTCGCAACAAGCTTGTGACGTTTCGTCTGAGTGGAAAAAGACTGCAGTGGGGAATACTCATAAATAGAAATAATCTAAACAATTGCCAGGGAAATAGCCATAGTGTAGAGACAGCATTGTGACATTGCGTCTGTGAGGAAAGAGGCTGCAGTGTGGAAAGCTTATGAATAGAAATGATTTGAACATTTGCCATGGAAATAGCAATACATTACGTCTTTGAGGAAAGAGGCTGCAGTGCGGAAAGCTCATTAATAGACATAATCAGAACATTTGCTATGGAAATAGCAATAGATTAAAGACAGGCTTGCGTCGCTGGGTCTGTGGTAATAGAGCTTATTGAGTATTAATATATTTAGTAATATGTTTAATATTAAAATAGATAAATAATAAGAGGCTTAATATTTATACCGTATCAAACTTAAATTGCTTCATTGTTTAGTGCCACCTGTTCAGACCGTTATTCTTAGAATACGCCATGCTATTTCCTCGGAGTCAAACTCGCCCTTAATATTCCATATGTAATGAAAACGCTCCACTCAATGTTTCTCCTAGAACTGCTACTTGGTGGAACACCGACTCCGGCGGGGGTACTTTCCTGAACACTACAATCTTAACCTCTTAAAGTCAATGTTCAATCTATGTCTAACTTCCTCATCTTTATAGTCTTCACTTGCTTCTATCTTCTCTTACAATATTATCACACATATCATTTGGAACCCTCTAACCTGATTAGCGCTCGTTCCTAAAATGCCTCCCTGAACACTGCAATCTTTACCTCTTCAAGTCAAAGGTCAATCGTTATCTATCCTCCTTATCCTTATAATTAAGTACGTCCACTAAATCACCGAAAAAACAGCATAGCATGAATTAAAAACGCCCAAACTTCATAAAAACGAACTTTTCCCATCAAAATGTTTATGTTATTGTTAAGAGGAATAATCAAAGTATTTTTCAATTATTTAAAAACTTTTTTCATCCCTTCACAACACATTTGAATTTTTGGTAAAAATCTTGTTTTGATTTTAGTTAGCAATAACCAAATCGTTACAAGAGTTTCCAATGGAAAACTTAATATTACATAACTCAGTTTTTTTTTACCGGTGACAAACATTAATTTAGAAATTCTTGCAAATTCAAGTAATTGTCGGATTTTAATGAAACTTTCAAGACTTATTCACAAATGAATGAAATTATTTTTGAAATTATTATTTTTAACAAATCTTGGTAAAAATATTTTGGTTTAACATCTGTTACCTCAACTCCACGTAAATTCGTAAAATTTTTAAGAAATTAAATTTTGTTGAGAAAATTGGTTATATTAGTTAAACGCAGGACTCATTAGGGAATGTGAATCATCTATTATTTTTTTAAACATTTTGCCTTTATTTCTGAAAATCTGCTTCTAGTAGTAAAATAAAAAATGTAATAAAACGATGACATTATATATTTTGATAAGCTTTTAATTGCTTTAATAAATAATATATATTAAGGACATTATAGTCTGAAAAAGTCTGAAAATATAGTCTGAAAAAGAAATTTCGAGTAATAATGAAAATTTAAAAGAATTGTTTTCATTTCTTTTTAATTAACCCGACAAAATCTTTTTTTGTAACTTCTACCTTATTTACATGCCATAACCATTTCACGTTTTCTACAAGGTGCCAACCCCTTCGACGTTGCAGGGACAACGTCATCGCATCACATAACAGGATCCCTTAACACCGGCCCAATTGTACATACATCATTCCCGTTTATTAGCAAAATTGACCAAGCATGAATCCCGTTTTACAAACACAACAAAAAACAATACTTACTTCGCCTTTTTTAAACTTGCGCGTCACGGCAACCTCATACTGGAGCTTTTTGAATGAGCACTTGACCTTACCTTTCCAACATAAACATAATCACTTAAAAACCCGAGCAACGCCGGGTTATACAGCTAGTATATATATATATATATATATATATATATATATATATAGAGAGAGAGAGAGAGAGAGAGAGAGAGAGTCTCAAATGGAAGAACTACTTCAAGATCATTATTTGTTAGATTGTTGCATTGTCAAACAAAAGAGCCCAACATGTGAAGAAAAAATTGAAAATACCAAAATCTAGCAAGTACATTTAAATAATTAGGATGTGTTTTAACAGAGGACAGAAAATGCGATACCGAATTGCGATGGCGTATAGGTAATGTAAAGATGCCTTCCTTAATCTAAGAAATGTATTAAGAAATGGGCTGGTGGAAACATGACGTTAGAAATGCAGAAAGGAGTACTGAGCTGTTAGGTACACCTTTGTGCAAAATATTTGGAACAAAACAAATAATGCCTTCTGAGGATCTTTCACACGTTCCTTGATCACATTCACGTCGCCTCTTGGTGTTGTTTTTCTCTTCCGACTGCATTTTTCTTTCCGTTTTGGCTTGATGGATCCAGTTTGTTTCTTCGCCTTGATGATACGACTGACAGTTAAAAGGCTGGCAACAACAGTATCCGCGATTTCTCTGTAAGGCTTGCCAGTGTGTTCGTGGAGCGTCGCAGTTTTCATAGGTTTCCTTGGGGTAATGTCCATCGCAGACATTAGCCGTAAAACAACTAATCGACAGTCAAGACAATGGTGTCTGGGTGTGATAAAAATCTGATACAATCACGGATGACGCAATATTTTTCAAGGCAAAAAATATTTCATCATACAGCCCGAAAATAGAACCATAATTCTCCACACCACTGCAAATGACCTAATCCGAAGAAAATTGATTACACCCTGTCACTCCAGTGGGTCTAAAACTAACTGTATGGTAAAAGAAAGGAAACAAAAACAGTTGTTTCAATTAATTTGCACAAGGGTGTAATATTGATCCTCCTATATGACAGGGAAAACTGGAAAATCTCCTCACAGATGAAAGCGAAACTTGAAGCAGCAGAAATATTTTTATACAGAAGGATGCTGAGAATACCATGGACAATTCTTTTGGGAGGAAGGTAGGGAATGGAAACAAAAAAATCACAGCTATACATACATTACAGGCCATTATTATTAGGCAACCCCAGTGTTTTAAAAAATTATATTTCATACTATTTTTTAGTATTTATTACCAAGTGAATAATTGTAAATGAAATAGAATGGTTCTTTTGTTAATACTGCACAATAACATGCTGATCAAATGAATTTATAAATATTTAATAATTACTTATATTGCAGTTTCATCAATGAAAGAATGAAGAATTTTATTGTGATTCGGACGAGTTCATCTTTGCTTCCTTGCTTTGTAAATTAATAGTAACAAAAGAACCATTCTATTTTCATTTCGAATTATCCACTTGGTAATAAATACTAAAAAAATGTATGAATTACATCGTTTCTATTAAAAACTGGGGTGGCCTAATAATTATGGTTGGTAGTGTAGCATAAGAAAATGACAGTTGAAATTTCCAATGCACATAATGAGAAAAGAGTGCTTTGAGAATTTGACACTCACTGAACATATTAAAGGCAACAGGGACAGAGGAAATCAACGCATAAGCTAACAAGATTGTGTAAATGATTGGCAGAACAGAGATTAGCAGGGATAGCATAAATAAATAAACAAATGAATAAACAGAAAAAACAACAAAATGAAAAAGAATTTCTAAGATCTCCAAGAGAAAGTAAATTGTGGAACGCCACGATCACCCACGTCTTGAAGGGACACAACAAACAGAGGAAGAAAACTACGGAAGTGACTACTTTAGACTGAAGCTACGTAAGTTAAGAAAGCCAAGGTCGTATGCAAATACAACAGAGTCGTGAATCATTCGAATCGCAAAGAGACTGATAGCGTTAAGTGCAAATAAAATGGAAAAATGAGAATGGAAATTCAATGTGTGCCACATTAAAAACAAACGAGATCATCCCTAAAAAAACTGAATGACAGAGGAAATTCACTATATGATGAAAACGAGACAGCAAACAATGCCAAGTTACGTCACATAATATAAGGATTTTACACAATAAAATTAGAAACAAATGCCGGCAGGCAAAATGACGCCTTGTTGAATATTGTATCGATTTTTGAATTTTATCTTTATCTATCTATATATCTATATAAAAGACAATCTGTGTGTTACTGTTCCCTATGCACGCCTACATTTTTAAGCTACGTCATTCAAACTTTCTAGAGACACATATCTACAGGGAAGCCAGGTCTACATATTTTTTGAGTTTTAAGCTCAGCAATTTTATCTTTCACACTTTTTGGCCAATGGAGTCGATTGTTTACATTTGCTCCGTAGAACATCTAAGATCTAAGATGGTTTCTAAATTACGTCACAGAAATCAAATCACACGTATCAAACGCGATTAAAATATTTTTATTAAAAAAAAAAATGAGGCTTTATATTTAATTTTTATTCTGACAATATTCTTCAACAAAAAATGTGAATAATTTCCCCGTAATTTTGAAACAAAAAAAAAATATTAAAAAAAAAATGTTTTTTCAAACAAAAACAAAATATATTTTAAAAAAAAAGTACCAATGGTTAATTTAACTATTACTAAAATGTTCTGAGTTACACGGGCAACGCCGGGCTATGATGCTACTAGAAACTAAAGACGAAACATCATACTCCGAACAAATATATGTTGTTTTAAATCAGTGGTCCCCAACCATTCTTTCTCTGGAATGCATTTTCGAAATGAAAATTTACTCGTGTTTCACAAATTTTATTTAATAAAAAAATTCAGTTAAAAAAAAGGAAGAGGGTTAAGGGGAGATAACCGCGGATTCGAAGTCAGAATATTATCATTGATAACTCTCTTCTCCAATTTGCTGACTCTAGTTATTATATTCTTAATACTTGATATAATGCAAAAATATCGCAATAATAAAATCGGTCAATAATTGTTTATAAATATTTATACTGGGACTCATGCATGCAATTACACGTAATACATAATAATATTTTAAATATTGAAATCATATGACTGTTTTGAAATTTTCAAAAGCTTTGATTGTCTTTCAATCATTCTGCCTCACCTATTATCCTCTTCCGCCTCACCGGCTATCCTTTTCCGACCCACCTATGAAGTGCGCCGCATCATCTGGGAGCCACTGTCTTAGATCGAAGAACTACTTCTGGGGGGGGTTTTCTTTTTTGATTTTTCTAGATTTGGTTAAACTTGCGGTACCTAATATTAAATATGGTTAAGTTTATTTGGGACAATGTTTTTCTGTCTAATATGCTAACTATATTTTTGATTGACTAATTAACGTAGGGATCTGAATTTATGCCTACATCTGCGTAGTATATGAGCCTGTGTTTTTTTTTTTTTTTTTTTTAGAATTAAAGCATTGCTAATTAATACTTTTACCTTGAATCAGGATGTCGTATCTTAGGCGAAGTTACTATTATGGTGCAATATCTACAATAGAATGAACTCTTCCTCCTTGCATAAATACTAACCTGCCAGGCTTCCTAGGAGGCAGTCGTAAGGTAGTCGAGACGCAATGTAACTTGACAGTTCGGACGGACACTTCTATCTGCTGACTAATAACACTCTTATTTTGTATATATGTTCTGTTTTTCAAATACACTGGCTCAACCTACCTTCTTCTTTCCGTGTCTTTCTTCCTGACCCTAACATGCCACAACAGTTACTCGAGACATAACGTTAGTCAGTTAGTTAAGTGCCATACGTGATACACGCTTTAGGCGATCATGTCTCGAAAGAGACATGACTAACTGGGCAGAAGATTATCCCGCAGTAGGTGGCCATTGCTTTCTGCGGTAGACTGGTTGCCGGTTAAGGCTATAGAACCTAATCTGTCCTATTATGTCACTCATAACTGGAAGGAAGAGACGGATTAATACCTTTCACAAAGATATTTGTGCGTAAGTGAATGCAACGAACTGGAATTCGAATTCTGTTCCCCGATTTGTCGTTCCGAGTCATAACGGGATGGTTTAAATACAAGAATCAACACTGGATGGTGACTGTCAGCCGTTTTCTCTTTTTTTTTTTACTTCAAAGTCTAATTTTGATGAACGATGTATATTTTGTTTATTATTCTTAATAATAATAATAATAATAATAATGCCAGGTGACTTTGCGAGTGCTGTCGGTACTATGTAACGCAGTACTTCCTGCTACTTGGTTGGACCATCGTCAACAAAACTGGTTCCGTCACCAGGTTTTTTCTGGTAAGAAGGGTAGCTAGACATACAGCAGGATTAAAAACAAAACCTATAAAAGGGCGACTGAACCATCTTTTTGGGTCAACGTCCATCTAGCATGATGAAGTTGTTTGGATGCCGTAGCTTCTTCTGCAGCCACTACGATGATGACACGGTATCGCTGGGTAAAGGGCTTCCTAGACTGGACAATAGCCAGGGCAGAGAGTTCCCCCGATTAAATAAAGTTGGAGAACATCGGCTATAATGTGGCCTGGAGAAGGATAAACTCGTTCATGATGATTTGTGGCTTCATTATATAAATCGATGGCCTCCGAACCTTTTGTCCACCTATCTTCAGCTCACAAGGTTTGAACAAACTGACCTGGTATGACTTTAACTTCTCAACGACGCGACATTCTGACATTTTTTTCATCAACGTGAGATTATGAAGAACTCAAATCTTTGGTATGGTTCGAACCCACATCTCATGATCGGAACGCTAACGTTCTGACCCCTTGCACACGCGCTTGTAATCATGTTGAGCGTCTATAATGCAACTTTTGAAGCAGGGAATGACATTTTGTAAATATGGTTTAAAGGAACCATGAGCAATAAATAAATAAGAAAATAAGAAAATAAGAAAGGAAGAAAATTATTAAAAAAAAAAAAAATTCTGAAGCATCGAGTAAGAATTGAACACCTTGAAGCAGAATTGGTCTAGTGGAACGTTTCTTAACGGCAAGATCATTCAAAGTATTTAACGATGAAACAGGTGGTACGAACATAAGGTTTAAGAGTTCAATTCTAAGTTCAGGATTAAAACGTTGGCTAGTGAATTTGATGGTATCGTAATTTTGCGTTCAATTCCTGGCCAGGTTGTAGTAGTTACGATTAGGTGATCATGTCTTTTTCAATTCATGACTGACACGGCAGAAGATTTTCCCGTAGTAGGCTGCCATTTCTTTCTGTAGTAGACTGCTTATATCACAGCATATTATATAAAGTTCGAAATTCCCTGAAGATGACTCGGATCGAAGCACAACGGCCGTAACTCTGTGATAGCAATAACAAATATTGTATTCTGAATGCGTTCTTATTCGTTTTACTGTGAAAAAGATAAGATGTAACCGTAATTTCTACTCCAACAGCTTCTTTTCTCGCACTTCCCGCCTTTGGAATTCCCTTCCGTATACTTGCTTCCCCGAGAGCTACAATCTCCAGGAGTTTAAATGTAAGGGCAATAGACACCTCCTAACACACTAACTCGCACCCATTCTCGCAAACACTCTTCCCATCTACGAAACCCTCATCCTCTGTATCATTACCCGTCTATCACTCTCCTTTTGACATTTCCTATATCTAACCACTTTTTCTTATTACTTTCTCCTATGTAACCCCCTAACCACTCTTTCACATCACTTTCCCCTATGTAACACCCTAACCACTCTTTCACATCACTTTCCCCTATGTAACCCCCTAACCACTCTTTCACATCACTTTCCCCTATGTAACCCCCTAACCACTCTTTCGCATCGCTTTTCCCTATGTAACCCCCTAAACACTCTTTCACATAACTTTTCCCTATGTTACCCCCTAACCACTCTTTCACATCACTTTTCTCTATGTAACCCCCTAACCACTCTTTCTCATCACTTTCCCCTATGTAACCCCCTGCGCAACAGTGGCAGTGAAATGACTTGCTTGGGGTGAAATGATTAAAAAAAAAGTAAGCTACCCGTTTTCTTAACTTTTGAAATAAACAATTTCAAATGTTTGTTCGTGATGTATTTTTCTCTCCCTTTGAGTTTTAAAATTATTATTATTATTATTATTATTATTAGTAGTAGTAGTAGTTTTAACCTGTGATAATTTCACGGTTTTCTTATTTTAATATTCTGATGAATCTTAATTACTCAGTTAATGGTTGAATAAGCGCATAGCAAATTCTATGACAAAATGATATCCATTGAAATTCCCCTATTGCGTCGTTAAATATTTAAACATAACACGTAAAAAAAAAAAAAAACTATTGTAATAACAATCATAAATATAAAGTTTTCTCTCTTCTTTCCCATCATTCCTCCTCGCTAGTATTCTTTCTCTATTATGTTTACGGATTGCTTGTCTCTCTTCTGCTCGTAATCATTCTCGTCGTCTTCTCTGCCGTTCGCTTGCTGCCTCTCTTTGTTGTCTTATTCTTTCTTCCATTACAATGATTTTCTCCGAAAATATAACGCATTTGCAAAATATATTTAATTTCATTCATTACAGCAAAAGCGTGACACACGTAGGTACCTAGGCATGTATTACTGTAAAGACTACGTCTTGCTATGTTGTTCACAGCGAGAATTGAAGGACCGATTGGATAAAATAAATAAAAATAAACGGATGTAAATTATTTTTCTTAGTTGACGGAGAGTCAAGATGAAGACAGCAAAGAAAGACTTGAAATTATTATTTAGAGCACAAATCACTGCAAGTATAATAATACTCTCTCTCTCTCTCTCTCTAATAGATGATATATATTTTAAAGTAATTCCATTTTCGTTTTATATTTCCTGTTCGACGTTTTTTTTTTCATTTATCATGCGTGATTGTGTGTACGTCGTCCGGCGTTTCTATGTTTCATCTGTTGTGTGCGTTCATATCTCCTTTTAGAGCGAGACACACCTAGGTATTAATATATAGATTATCCCTTCCTGTTAAAGTCTGGTTGTTATGATTGTAGTTTTTAATTTTTGATTCCTTTAACATTATTTGTCCATAGATTGCTACATTTGTTATATTTGCAACCTTACTGGTCATTTCGGTGACTAGGGAATCAGTTATAGAGTGTTTTTAGCGCAGTAACCTTAAAATATTTACTTGAAAAATCTTTGTTGTGACCAGTATAAATCAAATGTCCGCTCGATTATTACTTGATGGGAATTATCGCAACTTTTATTTAATTTAATAGTTAATAACGCACTAAAAGATTCTTAAGCTCCATAACAATATATATCAGTCAGTTAATTGCCATACGTGATACACGCTTGGGCAATCATGTCTCGAAAGAGACATGTCTGACTGGGCAGAAGATTATCCCGCAGTAGGTTGCCATTGCTTTCTGCGGTAGACTGGTTGCCAGCCAAGGTTATAGAACCCAATCTGTACTCTTATTTAACCCATAACTGGAAGGAAGAGACGGATTAATATCTTTCCCAAGGGTATTTGCGCGTAAGTGAATATGTATATATTTGAAGTTAATTCCACATCTGAGAACATACTGCCATTTCATTGTTCTTAATTTTATTTTACGTTTTATAATTTAACCATATTTTCGTATATGCAACATCTCTCTGCCTAAAATTGTTATTTTTTCTTTATTATTTTACTTTTTCATCATTATTTTTTATTTATTTTTTCTCAATAGGGGTAGATTGGATCGTCTGACCCCCGGTTCACACTTTTCCCAGGTCTTCTAAAGAAGAGGAGGTTTATCTATTTGTGCTTGTTTAAGATTGGGTTGGCGGTTCATTCTAAAGTCTTTTTCCTTCTCTTTCACTCCTAGTATCCCCAAAAAAAAAAAATTAATTATCTATCTATCTATCTATCTATCTATCTATCTATCTATCTATCTATTTCAGTCTATTCATTTATTTCTTTTTTCTATCTATCTATCTATCTATCTATCTATCTATCTATCTATCTATCTATCTATCTATTTCTTTTTTCTATCTATCTATCTATCTATCTATCTATCTATCTATCTATCTATCTCAGTCTGCACTTATCTATCTATCTATCTATCTATCTATCTATCTATCTATCTATCTATCTATCCTCTTCTTCAGTCTTCGGAACAGGAGTAGAGTTTATTCTTTGTTTTCTGTTTAGAATTAGGATACCGTTTCTTTCTAAGGCCTTTTTCATTCTCTTTATCTCACAGTAGCCCCTTGATTGGTGTGAAGAAATAGTGTAAATAATGATAAATCTTCATTCTAGAAATTTCAGGCAGAATCTACAGACGAATGAGGTGAAAGAAAACCTGTTTTAAATTGGGAACATGGGCGAAGTACCACTGTCATTTGATGCCTAACCCAACAACACACTAAACACATTTTTCTGAACGTTTCCCGCAGGTGTGTCTAATATGGCATTATGACTTTTATGTAATTTTGTTTGAGCATTTGACATTTGTAATCTATCTATCTATCTATCTATCTATCTATCTATCTATCTATCTATTCATTGCTTGCTTGATTGATTCATTTTCTACAGCACGAATGCACGTTATTTACAGCCAGAAAATATTTTTAGATTGTAAAGTTATTTTTGGGGTTAGGGAGTTAATAATAGTTTAGTGAGGCAAGTTTTACTAATTAACCCATAGCTGGTGTGAGAAGAGGTGGATTTATAACTCATCAGAATTTGATAAACAAACAAGGAATTATAATCTGGATATAAAGTGGGGAATCAATTCTATATTACAATTAATATAGAAATTGATCATTCACTTTTTGGTCATGGTAGTTTCTATGCATTTATATCCCAGAGAATGTAATTAAATCTAAAAGATATGCCTGTGTAGCTAACCAGTATTTGATTGGTTGACTCATTCATTTGTTACGGCTTATCAACCCTATCCATTTTACTTAAAGATAGAAAATATTTTTAGATTGTAAGTGAATCTTTTCTTTAGGTGCACTCCGGACTTTGGGCACACTGTTTATCGTTTTTTAGAAAAATACCCTCTTTCTTAATATTTTGTTTAGTCTTTGGAAGTAATGCAACTTCGGATTTCGGTGTCATATTTTCCGTAGTCAGTTAAACGCTTCCCAGATGGCTACATTTTCGTAATTGCTTCAGTTCGCCGTTCCTAATTTGTCGATCGCATCTTGAGCTGTCCCCTACCACTTTAACAAATTAAGACCCTTTATTCGAATTCCGTTCGATTTTTGAAATTCAATGACGACAAAAAAAATAAAAATAAAAATAAAATCGGCACTTGCTTAATATTGATGTTCAACCATCACAGAAATTCCATGGGTATTGACAATTAATATTATGATCATTACTCTCATTATTTTTTGCAACTCTTGCCAGAATAAGCTTAAGATCATATCACATCACATCACATTGAAATACCGGTTCCTGTACGAACAGAAAAGTTAAGCAACGTTGAGCCTGGTCAGTACCTAGATTGGTGACTGCTTGAGAATACCAACTGCTGCAAGCTTCAATGTGCGAGTGGTGTAATAGATAATTGTTAAACGGAGGACCGAGTTCCATTTCTTATTGGGTCCGTTATATTCACTTACGCGGAAATACATTTCGGAAAGGTATTAATCCACTTCTTCTCTCCCTATCCATGAGTTAATTCGTAAGACTTATAATTGATAATTATTATCCCACAAAAAAGCTTACAATCTAAAAATATTTTCTAGCTTTAAATAACCTGTAATGGGCTGATAAACCGTAGAAAGCGTATCAATTGTCAGAATAGAGTTGTTGTATACACATTAACTATCAATTTCCACATTTAACATGAACAAACAAAAGGAACACAAATAAATACTAGGCGCTTAAAAGTTCTCAGTCTGACCATAAAAAGGATTAAAAAAATCTGTTGTTTGATCATTTGGCCGGATTTTGAAAAGTGTGTTGAAAGTCTCTCAGCGTAAGAATGAAAGAAAGAGTTAAAAATAGAAAGAAAGAAAGAAAGAAAAGGGAGGGAATAGAAAAAAGAAAGAAAGAAAGAGTAGAGAAATAGAAAGAAAGAAAGAAAGAAAGAGTGTAGAAATAGAAAGAAAAAGAAAGAGTGAAGAAATAGAAAAAGAAAGAAAGGAAAAATAGAAAAAATAAATAGTGAAGAAATACAAAGAAAGAAAGAGGGGAAAAGTAGAAAGAAAGAAAGAAAGAAAAGGGAGGGAATAGAAAAAAGAAGAAAGAAAGAGTAGAGAAATAGAAAGAAAGAAAGAAAGAAAGAAAGAGTGTAGAAATAGAAAGAAAAAGAAAGAGTGAAGAAATAGAAAAAGAAAGAAAGGAAAAATAGAAAAAATAAATAGTGAAGAAATACAAAGAAAGAAAGAGGGGAAAAGTAGAAAGAAAGAAAGAAAGAAAGAAAGAAAGACAGAAAGAAAGAAAGAAAGAAAGAGTGGATAAATAGAAAAAAGAAAGAGCGAAGAAAAAGAAAGAAAGAGTGGATAAATAGAAAAAAGAAAGAGTGAAGAAATAGAAAAAAGAAAGAAAGAAAGAAAAAGTGGAGAAAGAAAGAAAGAAAGAAAGAAAGAAAGAGTGAAGAAAGAAAGAAAGAAAGAAAGAGAGGAGAAATAGAAATAAAAAAGAGTGAAGAAATAAAAAAAGAAAAAAAGAAAGAAAGAAAGAAAGAAAGAAAAAGAGAAAAAGAAAAAGAAAGAAAGAGTGAAGGAATGGAAAGAAGAAAAAGCGAAGAAAAAGTAAAAAAGATAGAGTGAAGAAATAGAAAGACGAAAAGAAATGATGAAGAAATAGAAAAAAGAATGAGTGTCGAAATCGAAAGAAATGAAAGATATTAAAATATTCTCCAAGATACTAATAATAATAATAACAACAACAACAACAATGGCAATGACAATAATAACGCTGATAAATTATATTAACCTGAAACGCTGTGTTAAATATGAAAAAAGCAATTGACCATCAGGTTTTACGGTGCTGGCATCCACTGAATATAAAACTCGGCTGGAGTAAGCCAATATTTGCACTGGAAAATCTTAGACTTTTACGGGAATGAAACTGCAAGAAATGGATATGAACACCACCCAGATTGATTACAGAGAATCGGACCTGAAACAATTTTATGGGACTTTGCAATACACATAGACAAATCAATCAAAGCTAGCTGCCCAGACAACGGGATCAAAGACCACAAAAGCAGAATGTGCTACTACCTACAATCCGAAATATGTTTTGTCTTTAATTAATCAAAAAATGGTTCGTAAACCGTAAAAAACAAATTAATCAATCATGTATTTTTCCATATGTAGTCTTGGTGCCTCGTCAGTAGCCTCGTCAGACAAGTACGAGTGAGATTTGCCCCCAAATTCATTCGCCACCTCTTTTTACTATTTTTTCTTATATATTTGATGACAGAAAAACTACAGGGAGAAAAGAGTTCATGCCTTGTGGTATATATGATGGTGAAGTGGAGATAACAATAGAACCCAATCTGTCCTATTATTTAACCTATAAGTAGAAAGAAGAGACGGATTAATACTTTTCCCAAGGTTATTCGTGCGTAAGTGAGGAATTCAACTGAAATTCGAACTCGGCTCCCCGATTTGTCGTTTCGCGTCGATATACACTGATAGAATGGGCCAATATTTGCACTGGGAAGTCTTTTTACGGGAATGAAACTGCAAGAAATAGATATGAACACCACCAAGAATTGGTAACAGAGAATCGGACCTGTAACAATTTTACGAGATTTTACAATATTTTTTTTTAATCGTATCACCCCGAGCAAGGCGGTAACGCCACTGATGTGCAGGGGGCTACGTAATAGTGAAAAGATTGGAAAAGATAAAGCCGGAAACCACATCCTAAACAGGGAACAAGGGATGAGCCTCTTAACCCATATGTAAACAGATTAATCAAAGCTAATCACCCAGACATCGTGGTCAAAGAGCACAAAAACAGAATGTGCTTTCTTATTTCCTGCAGATTGTAATGTATCTTTGCAGATCTACAAAACATCTCTCAAAACACAAGGATCTTGAAGTGGAAATAAAAAAAAATATGGCAGATGAGGACATCCATAATTCCGGTTATGACTGGAATCCTGGAATCTTGGGTTTGAGTGGCAAAAGTTTAAAGTCATTGAAGGAATCTCTGATCTTTTAAAGATTTCCAAAAAAGTTGTTTTCATAAGTACAGGTTTACGGCCTATCACGGTGAATACAATAGTTTTCGCTCGATCACCGAAGTTAAGCAACGTTGAGCCTGGTCAGTACTTAAATGGGTAACCTCTTGGGAATACCAGGTGCTGTAAGCGTTTAGTGACGGATGTGCGCTGTGGTGCAGTGGATATCGGCTCGGAAAGAGAAATCGATGAGCTGAGTTCGAATTCCAGTTGAATACCCTGCATTCACTTAAGCACTGATACCCTTGGGAAAGATATTAATCCGTCCCTTCCATTCAGTTATGGGTTAAATAACAAGGGTAGGACTTGGGGACCCTGCCCTTCAAAACAAATCCCAATGAATCTTGATACTCGAAAAGAAGAAAGTATTACTAGACACGAAACTTATATATATATATATATATATATAAACAACAATAAATTGTTGAAACGAAAAAGGTATTACCAGCAATAAATAAATAAAATTTAGTTGGCAATAAATGGCCCGCTGAGGTTGATAACCCATAAAAACAAAACAATCATAAGTACAGCTCACACATTACGAAGAGCATTATCTATATAAAATGTCTGCGATATTAGGTTGTTTATTTTATTTATTTTTTACCAAAATATTCAGAGGAAAATGTCATGAAATCATTTCTGACCGTAGGTTATATATATATATATATATATATATATATATATATATATATATATAGAGAGAGAGAGAGAGAGAGAGAGAGAGAGAGAGAGAGCAAGAAGCTTATAAGTACCGGAAGGAAATGAGTAAAGAAAAAAAATGAAAGAAAATAATAATAATAATAATAATAATAATAATAATAATAATAATAAACTGAAGGATTTATACTTGCAGCACAAGTATAAATAATAAACTGAAGGATTTATACTTGCAGCACAAGACCAAAGTCTTTTCACGAGAAACTTTCAGGCAAATATTATACATAATAATATGGATCCAAAATGCAGGTTTTGTGATAAACACCAAGAAACAATAGACCACCTAATCTCAGGCTGTTCTGTGCTTGCCCCAAATGAATATAAAAATCGCCACGATAGAGTTGGGCAATATTTACATTGGACAGTGTGCAAACATTATGGAAAAGCTGTAAACAAACACTGGTATGAACATCATCCAGCACCGGTTACAGAAATAGAAGATGTAACCATTCTATGGGATTACACCATCTACACAGACAGGAAAATTGAAGCAAACAGGCCAGACATTATTGTTAAAAACCAGAAGGAGAAAACTTGTCTATTAATTGATATGGCTTGTCCAGCGGATTGTAACATAGCAATCAAGGAATTTGAAAAACTGTCAAAATATAAAGACCTGGAAATTGAAATAGAAAAATGTGGAAATTGAAAACAAGAGTTGTGCCAGTGATAGTAGGTGCACTTGGAATGATAAAAAATGGAACAAAACAACACATTGAAAGAATCCCTGGAAACCCCAGCTTAAGAGACATACAAAAAATTGTCTTATTAAGTACAGCCCACACACTAAGGAAAACTTTATCTATGTAATGCTGAGGATGATAGGGAAGATAGAAAAACATGAAATGGAGCCATAACAACACGCCACTACCTGCCTTAGGTCTCCCCGCAGACTTGGTTGGTAGTGAGACCAAAGCAGAAATCGAAATATGATGAAAAATGACATAATAATAATTTGGAAAAACGTTCTAAAGCCGCAATTTTACGAGGATCGCTACAACAAACATCCTTTATTAGCTTAGAACCTTCTGTAACAATAAAAGATTTAGAGTAAGAAGAGTTTTATAAGTACCTAGGTGTAAATGTGAGTAAAAGATTTCACCATAAGAAAATGAAAGAAATAGTGCGTAAAGAGTACTATAAAAGGGTACAACTGATATTAAGAACTGAACTGAATTTTCAGAACAGACTTATGGGCATTAATAACCTTGCCATCCTAGTGGTTCAATTTAGTTTCAACATTTTGAACGCGACTCTAAATGACATCAGACGAATAGATTCTAAGACAAGAAAGTTTCTTCCTAAGCATAAAATGCATTATCCAATGGCTGATGTAGACCGTCTATACATACCCCGTAAAGAAATTGGAAGAGGTCATACTCGTACAAGACTAACATACATGGAAACAACAAAAGAGTGGATGTTACAATTAGTCAAACAACATGAAAACAGTAAAAGAAAATATTCAATAATGAAAGAAAGCAGTAAATACAAGCACGATTTACATTTTGTAGATTTTGTAGAAAAGCAAAACAGAACCCAAGAACTAACTTTTGCAGCAAAAAATATGAAAAAGTTAGCCAACAGTAAAGCTCTTGAACAGATGAAACAACGCTGGCAAGACAAATCCCTGCATGGCCAATATCCAGAACGTGCTAATAAACCCAATGTTGATAAAGTTAGTACTCATCAATGGCTACCAGCATCTGGATTAAAGTCCGAAAATGAAGGCTTTATTCTTGCAGCAGAAGACCAATGTCTTTTCACTAAGAACTTTCAGGTAAAAATCATAATAATGTGGATCCAAAATGAAGGTTCTGTGACAAATACCAGGAAATACAAACCATCTAATCTCAGTGTGTTCTGTATTTGCCCCAAATAAATATAAAAACCGTCAATATTTACACTGAACTATGTGCAAACACTTTGGAAAATATGTAAACAAAAACTGATATGAACATCACCCAGCACCGGTTACAGAAATAGATGTTATCATTCTATGGGATTACACCATCTACAAAGACAGGAAAATTAAAGCAAATAAGCCGAACATTATTGTTAAAGACCGAAAAGAAAAAACTTGCCAGCTAATTGATATGGCTTGTCCAGCGGATTGTAAAATAGAAAACAAGGAATTTAAAAAACTATCAAAGTATAAAGACCTGAAAACTGAAATATAAAAAATGTGGAAATTAAAAATAAGAATAGTACCAGTGATAGCGGGTGTGCTTGGAATGACAAAAAAAAAAAAAAAAATGAAACACATTAAAAGAATCCCTGGAAATTCTAGCTTAAGAGATATACAAAAAATTGTCTTGATAAGTACAGCACGCACACTAAGAACTTTTCACATGTAACACTAAAATATTAAATGTAGCAATAACAACACACCACAAACTGCCTTAAAACCGTCAATATTTACACTGAACTATGTGCAAACACTTTGGAAAATATGTAAACAAAAACTGATATGAACATCACCCAGCACCGGTTACAGAAATAGATGTTATCATTCTATATATATATAGAATGATAACATATATATATATATATATATATATATAGAGAGAGAGAGAGAGAGAGAGAGCAAGAAGCTTATAAGTACATAATATATATTCCGCAGACTTGGTAGATAGTATGAACATAGCAGAAATCGAATTTTGATGAAAATGACATAATAATAATAATAATAATAATAATAATAATAATGCTGTAAATACAAACAATATTTAAATTTAGTAGATTTAGTAAATTTAGCAACCAAGGAATTCGAAAAACTGTCAAAATATAAAGACCTACAAATTGAAATAGAAAAAAATGTGGAAATTGAAAACAAGAGTTGTGCCAGTGATAGTCGGTGTACTTGGAATGATAAAAAATGGAACAAAACAACACATTGAAAGAATCCCTGGAAACCCCAGCTTAAGAGATATACAAAAAATTGTCTTGTTAAGTACAACCCACACACTAAGGAGAACTTTGTCTATGTAACGCTAGGGATGTTAGGGGCGATAGTAAAAAACATGAAAGGGAGCTATAACAACACAACACGACCTGCCTTAGGTCTTCCCGCAGATTTGGTAGGCAGTGCGACCATAGCAGAAATCGAAATATGATGAAAAATGGCAACATAATAATAATAATAACTGTCAAATTATAAGGGCCTGCAAATCCAAGTAAGAAAAATGTGAAAACTTAAAATTAAGATTATCTATGTTCTAATAGGGCCTTCAGGCATAATAAAGAAAGCTACCGAAAATCATGAGTAAAATTTCTGAAAAGATCAAATGAAAGAAAATAATAATAATAATAATAATTTGGATAAATGTGCTAAAGTAGTAATTTTACGAGGATCGCTACAACAAACATCCTCTATTAGCTTAGAACCTTCTGTAACAATAAAAGATTTAGAGCAAGAAAAATCTTATAAGTCAGTCAGTTAAAGTGCCGTACGTGATACACGCTTGGGCGATCATGTCTCGAAAGAGACACGACTGACTGGGCAGAAGATTATCCCGCAGTAGTTTGCCATTGCTTTCTGCGGTAGACTGGCTGCCGACCAAGGCTATAGAACCCAATCTGTCCTGCTATTTAACCCATAACTGGAAGGAAGAGACGGATTAATACCTTTCCCAAGGGTATTTGCGCGTAAGTGAATACAATGGATTCAGCTGGAATTCGAACGCGGCTCCCTGGTCTCTCGTTCCGAACCGATATCCCCTGTACCACAAGATTTTATGAGTAAAATTTCTGAAAAGATCAGCATCTCAGAGCAACAAAAGATAACTTTGCACATATCATCAGTAAAACCCTCTCCATCTGAATGAAACGTCCAAAAGTACATAAATGTTTTTCAGTGCCCTTTTTCCTAATAGACTTCGGATGGGACTTGGTTATTAGACAATCAAAGTTACTCTCTTGCAAGATGTTACCACACACAATGACAATAATAAAGTTTCCAGAATGTGGGACGTTCAGGTTCATACTGTCCCTGTTTTCATTAGGGCATTAGTATTTATAACGCCGAATGTTTTCCTGAAGAAGATCAGAGTAAAGCTTGGTATCCGATCGCTTCAGCGGGTCTGTGTGCTTGACACTGCAAATATCCTGCGAAAGGTGCTTGTACGAATTGGCGAATACCCATAATGTAAGATGAAAAACCGTAGAAAAGAAGACAAAGAAAATGAAAGTGAATCAAGAAAAAGAATAAATTTATTGATTATAATCCGCAGACAGACATCGATAAAATCATCTTGAGAAGATTCAACATTAAATACACATCGTGTGTCATTTAGAGAGGATTATTTTTTGAGATGCATTCTGGAAGAGAAATTGCAACTCAATAGATGTTTTATATTAATATCCAAATTTTGACATATTTACGAGTTAGCAGTTACAAATATAAGCGTCCTTCATTAAGCTGAGTCATAAGTCATTTTCATTTTTGTGAAGCAATTGTAATGATGAATATAACATCTTTACTACTAATCATACGTTGCAATAAAATAGAGTACACTAATAGATAGATAGATAGATAGATAGATAGATAGATAGAAAGAAAGAAAGAAAGAAAGAAAGAAAGAGACTGAGATAAAGAAATAGATAAATAGATAGAAACTGCCTAAGATAGATAGATAGATAGATAGATAGATAGAAAGAAAGAAAGAAAGAAAGAAAGAGACTGAAATAAAGAAATAGATAAATAGATAGAAACTGCCTAAGATAGATAGATAGATAGATAGATAGAAAGAAAGAAAGAAAGAAAGAAAGAGACTGAGATAAAGAAATAGATAAATAGATAGAAATCAAGATAGATAGATAGATAGATAGATAGATAGATAGATAGATAGATAGAAAGAAAGAAAGAAAGAAAGAGACTGTTAAAGAAATAGATAAATAGATAGAAATAAATAGATAGATAGATAGATAGATAGATAGATAGATAGATAAAGAAAGAAAGAAAGAAAGAAAGAAAGAGAGAGAGAGAGGGAGAGACTGGGAAAAAGAAATAGATAAATAGATAGAAATCAAGATAGATAGATAGATAGATAGATAGATAGATAGATAGACAGAACGAAAGACAGAAAGCAAGAAAGAAAGAAAGACTAAAATACAAAGAAAGAAAGAAAGAGACCGAGATAGAGAAACAGAAAGAAATCAAGATAGATAGATAGAATAATGAATGAATGAAATAGATAGATAGATAGATAGATAGATAGATAGATAGATAGATTCAAAAGTAATTACTCTTTGTTTTGGGGAACCAATTTTAATAACGAATATATTACCCTGAGAAGCTGTTCCTTAAATACATCTCAAAAGATGATGAAAACGAATTGTATCTAAGAATATGTTTCCAGTGACTGGGTACCCTGCCTACCACTTTTGTAAAGATTATTACCTGCTTAGAAATCAAAAGCATAGACCCAATGGATATCTAGATTTTCAGAAGAAATATTTATTATTGTTTTGGAGGAAATGTTACCTGCAAACAGCTATCTTTGAGGTAAGTAACGATTGTCATGCAAAGGTTCCCAGCACAGTTTTAAAATTGCTATTTTGTTAAGAATAACATGGAAAGATTTTGTTCGCTTCTTTATTGCTTGTTCAAAAATTTCTTCATGTAAGCAATCACTATAAATATGCAACGTCAGACTGGCGATTTTCTAAGCGCAGCTTAGATATGACTCAATTCCGAATGTATAGGATAACATAGCCAGGATCGAACTCACTAGTTAGGTGTAATTGTTATACGCAGGACAAACTAGCTCACCATTACGCCACGTCGTGGTACCTACGCAGCATCAGGCTGAATCGTCTTCATTGTGTGCGCTTGCGAAACTATGGAAGAATCTAAGCGAGAGTAACGCTGACTTGTTTAGCATTCGATTTCTCACGTTTTAATTTTTCATAGGAAAATTCGACGAAAACAATGATTCAATTTTTATACTTATTCAATATTTTCATTTTGTTTGTTTCATGAATTGTTTTACTTTTCATTCGATTTTATTTTCTTCTTTACTTATCGTTGTTTTTGTTTGCGATTTTTTATTTGAAAATTTATTTCTTTACATTTTATTTTAGTTTTTCTAATGACTTGTAGTTTTTTCTTTGTTTCTTTCTTTCGTTCGTTTTTGTCTCTTTTTATTTTACTTTTTTATTTTCTTTTTATTTATAATTGCCTTTCTGAATCTTTATTTGAATTTTTCTTATGAACTTTTGTTTCTTTTTTCATTCTTCCTATTTTTCTTAGTTTCTTGCCTGTTTTCTTTCTTTCATTTTATCTTTCATTCATTCTTTTTTATTTCCTTCGTTTTTGTTCATTTTTATTTTATTTTTTGTATTTTTATCCTCTGTCTACAGCTTTATTTGAAGTTTTCTTACGAATTTTTGTCATTCTTTTATTTTTTCTTTCTTTTTCTCTTTCTTTCGTTTTTGTCTTTTTGTCTACTTGTATTTCTGCATTTTTATTTGAATTTTTCTCACTAAATTTTGTTTATTCTTTCTTTCGTTTTTTTCTTTCTTTCGTTCATTTTTTCTCCTTTATTTCTGTATGCATTTTTATTTCTATTTCTGCATCCTTATTCGAATTTTTTCATGTATTCTTTCTTTCTTTCTTTCTTTCTTTCTGTATGCATTTTTATTTCTATTTCTGCATCTTTATTCGAATTTTTTCATGTATTCTTTCTTTCTTTCTTTCATTTTTTCTCCTTTATTTCTGTATGCATTTTTATTTCTATTTCTGCATCTTTATTCGAATTTTTTCATGAATTCTTTCTTTCTTTCTTTCTTTCTTTCTTTCTTTCTTTCTTTCTGTTTGTGCTCATTTTTTTTCCAGTAATTTATGTATTTATTATTTTATTTTTGTTTCATTTTATTTTATTTTATTTTTTATTTCTATTTAGCTTTCTGCATTTTCATTTTCATTTTTATCAGAATATTTTGTTTTGTCTTCCATTTTTTCTTTTTTCTTTCTTTGTTTCCTTCTTTTTCTTTTTTTTATTCTTTTATTCTTTCTTTTGTCATACATTCATTTTTTATTTCTTTCGTTTTTCGTCTCTTTATATTTGATTTTCTTTTTTATTTCTACTCCTCTCTCGGCAGTTTTAGTTGAATTTTTCTAATGAATTTTTTAAAAAATTTTCTTTTTTAATTTTTTCTTTTTTTTTCCTTTCTTTATTTAATTTTTTTTATTTCTATTTTCGTTTTGCGTGTTTATTTTAATTTGTCTCAAGAATTCTTGTCTTTTTTTGTCGATCTTTCTTTCTTTTTTCTTTCTTTATATTCATTCATTCATTATTTCTTTCGTTTTGTCTCTTTGGATTTGATTTTTTATTTCTATGTTTTCTGCATCTTTATTCGAATTTTACTCATGTTTTTCCGTTCTTCCTATTTTGTTTCTTTTATTATTTTCTATATTTTTCTTACATTCATTCCATCCTTCATTCTTTATTTCAGTCTGTGTGTCATTTATTCATTTAATCATTCATTCATTCGTTTTTCGCTTTCGTATTTTTTATTTTATTCTTTTATTTTTATTTTTATTTTTATCGTTATTTGAATTTTCTTGACCATTATTTCTTTCTTTCTTTCTTTCTTTTTGTATCTTTTATTTCATTTTATTATTATTTCTTTTTGCCTTCCTTCATCTTTATTTCAATTTTTCTTATGAATTTTTGTTTTCCTTTAATTCTTTCTTTCCTTTTCTTTTCTCTTTCGTTCGTTTAGTCTCTTTCTATTTTCTTTTCTTTTTTTATTCCTACGGGTATTTCTGCATCTTCATTAGAATTTTTCCAATGAATTTTCTTTCTTTCTTTCTTTCTTCTTTCTTTCTTTCTTTCTTTCTTTCTTTCTTTCTGCTTTTATTTATTTTTTGTTTTTGCTTTCAATTTGTCTTTCATTCATTCTGTCGTTTATTCATTCATTCATTCTTTTATCGTTTTTGTCTCTTTTTGTTTTCGTTTCTATTTGTATTTATTTTTCTGAATTGTATTTTTCTCGGGAATATCTTGCTCTTTTATTATTTATTATTTTTCTTTCCTACATTTTTCTTTCTTTTATCCTTTCTTTTTTCACCCTTTCTTTCTTTTTCTTCCTTTATTTCATTTCTTTTATTTTATTTCAGTGTCTGCATCTTTATTTGAATTTTTCTTATGAATGTTTCTGTGATTTTTTCATTCATTCATTCATTCATTCATTCATTCATTCATTCTTTCTTTCTTTCTTTTTTTTCTTTCTTTCTTTGTCTCGTGTTATTTGATTTTGTTTATATTTCTATTTATCTTTCTGCATTTTTCCTATAATTTTCTTAGAAATTTTTCTTTCATTTTTCTTTTTTTTATTATTTCTTTCCTTCTTTTTTCTTTTTTCATTCATCTATTTTTTTCATTTGCTTTTGTATTTAATTATTTGATTTATTTTTAATTTCTATAAATCTGAGTGCATCTTTGTTTGAATTTTTCTCACGAATTTTTGTTTTTTCATTCATTCATTCATTCATTCATTCATTTATTCATTCATTATCTCATTCATTTTCTCTCATTCATTAATTCATTCTTTTTTTTTCTTTCTTTCGCTTTCGTCTCTTATGTGATTTTTATTCTCTTTGTCTTTTTGCATCTTTATTCGAATTTTTATATTTTGTTTTATTTTTTTCATTTTTCCATTCTCTTTTTCTTTCTTTAATTCATTCTTTCTTTCTATCAATATTATCTATTTCTTGTTTTTCTTTTCTCTCAATTCTTTCTTTTCTCTCTATTTTTCACTTTTACTTAATTTTATTTTTCTTTTTCTTTCTCTTTCTGAAAACTTTCCTGATATATTTTTTCATACTTTCTTTTTTGTTGTGACTTTTCTTTCATTCTTCCATTCATTCATTTATTCTTTCTTTCGTTTTTATCACTTTGTCTGAGTTTCTTTTTATTTCTCTTTTTGCATCTTTATTTGAATTTTCCTTATTATTTTTCATTCTTTCTTCCTTTCATCTGCCTTTTTTATTTATTCATTTATTTTTTTTTTCTTTTTTTTCTTTTGTTTTTTGTCACGTTTTATTTGATTTTGTTCTATTCCTATTTCTGTATCTTTATTTGAAATTTCCTTCGTAATTTTTAAAATTTTTACTTTTTTATCATTCATTCATTCATTTTTTCTTTCGTTTTTGTTATGTTTTATTTAATTTCTTTTTCTCTTTCTTTTTCTGCATCATTATTTCAATTTTTTTTCACGAATTTGGGTTGTTCTTTCATTTATTCCTTCCTTTTTTCTTTCTTTCTTTCTTTCTTTCTTTCTTTTTTCCTCTTTTATTATTTCTTTTTTGTCTATTTTATTTCATTTTATTTTTATTTCTATTTCTCTTTCTGAATCTTTATTTGAATTTTTCTCATTAATTTTTCTCTTTTCTTTTTTTCTATTTCGTTTTTAATTCTTATATTTCTTAATGATTTTTCGTTCTTCTTGCCTTTCCTCTTTTCTTTCATTCTTTCTTTCATTCTTTTCTTCTTTTGTTTTCGTCGTTTTTAATTTGTTTTTTTCCTTTTTATCATCTAAAACCTTTAATTTAATTACTATCAAGAATTTTTTCTTTCTTTCTTTCTTTCTTTCTTTCTTTCTTCATTGTTTGCTTTTATTTGATTCTACTTTTGCGTCTGTATTTGAATTTTTCTCATGAAGTTTTGTTTTTATTCCACTCTTTTTTGCTTTCTTTTCCTTTCTTCGCGTTTTTGTCTCTTTTATTTGTTTTTTTTAATTTCCCGTTTTGCATTATTATTTGAAATTTTCTTGACAAGTTTCTTTCTTTCTTTTATTCATTCTTTATTTTCTGGTTACTTTCTTTCATTCTTTCTTTCGTCCTTATACCTTTTTATTTTTTTAAATTTTATTTAGTTTTTATCATTATTCATCTTTGATTTTTTTCTTATGAATTTTTTCTTTTTTTTTTGTTTCTGTCACTTTTTAATTTATTTTGTTTTTAGTTCACTTTCAGAAAATTTATATGAATTATTTTAAAGATTTTTTTCTTTCTTTCTTTTTTGTCATAATTTTCATTCCGTTTCTTGGAAAGTAATCACTTTCATCATTATTATTTCTTCTTCGTCTTATATTTCTTCTTCTTCTTCTTCTTCTTCTTCTTCTTCTTCTTCTTCTTCTTCTTCTTCTTCTTCTTCTTCTTCTTTATACCAGCCTCTCATTTCTCCGTCTTCGCATCGCTTCTTATCCTTTAGAATTAAGAATTCAGTCGAGTAAGCATCACCTTTTCCTCAAACAGGTCTAAGTTTCTTGGTATTGAAGTAATATGAGTTAGCTTCAGGCATAGAATCGGCAAAACACAGGTGAGACGGAAATCAATTGAAGAAGAAGAAGAAGAAGAAGAAGAAGAAGAAGAAGAATGGTGGAAACAAAAGTTGAAAAAATTAAAAAGAAGAAAAATCAAAACATGAAAATAAATGCAGTCTGTGTGTGATATGGGGTTGGTGTCCTGGACAAGGCAATAAACGAAATGAATTAAACACTAAGCACGTTCCACGTACACTCACATGCGCATGCGCGAACTCGCGAACGCAACTGCTTTGATAATAAAGGGAGATAACGCCGACCTATTTACGAACTCTCGTCGACACACCTGCACTGACGTGAGATCCTCATTTGCAGCGAGGGCGATAAAATGACGAGATGATTGCAATCTGTTTCGCCTTTCTTATCTTCTGGAGCCTCGCCGTTAATTCTACTCCTTTTCTCTGTCCTTAAATCAGTCAAAAATGAAAAAAAAAAAAAAAATCAACTTATAATACCGCTGCAGGCAGCAGGAGACACTTTGGAAACCCTCTACTTTTTAGGAAAGAACAGATGATAATTCAAAAAGCCAGTTATAACTGTTCCTCCCAATCTGCGGCCTTGCTTCCTTCCGAAGCAACGTCATGGTAACCTCTTTAGTATTTCCATATATATATATATATATATATATATATATATATATATATAGAGAGAGAGAGAGAGAGAGAGAGTTAAGTAGTAGGAAATAGGTATCAACACTGTCAGATTCTCGCTGTAAGCGATCGTCAAACCAAGTACAGAGACACTGGTCTCTGTATCGTTCCAGGCGAGAAACTGCCTGTCACAATTTAGTATTGATTCTAAGTCCACTCTGATTAAATGTATTAATGCTTTATACTTAATAGTAATCTGCAGAGAGTCTTGTTTCGCTGTATCATAGCTCATCAGTATAGTTAGACATCCGATTGCTTCTAGGCAGGATTGAAACTCGACCAAATTGACATCAGTCAGTGATTCTACCTCTGAGCTAAGGGCGCTTGGTAGAGGAAGGTGGACTTTAGCGTGTTAACAGATGCCAGTAGCCGTGAGTGTTCAAATTACGGAATGAACGATGCTTAAATGCGTGAGTAGCTAATGTATATATATATATATATATATATATATATATATATATATGTGTGTGTGTGTGTGTGTGTGTGTGTGTGTGTGTGAGTGATGAACACATTTCCAACAATATGCATATATATATACATTTATAAAATCGATTGAGAATATATAGAGTGCGATGGATGAATTGTCGTCTAAATTACACAAAAATGAAAATAACACCGACATTTCATGTTACCAGATATATTTACCAAAATTAGACAAAAATATCTTGAAATACTGATATATTCAATAAAATCGTCTTTCGCTTCAACCACGGCCTCCAGACGATTTCGAAATCTCCTGCAACTCTCCTGGACAGTCTCCTTGTTTAAATTAGTGAATGCCGTCATAATTCTTGCCTTCAGTTCAACTTTGGTGTTATAACGATTTTTGTCGGTTTCTCGCTCAACTGCTCGCCAAACATAATAATCGAGAAGTGCTGTCTGGAGAGTTAGGTGTCCAGATGTGAAGGGTGATGTGGTTGCAGAAATTGTTTTATATGGTACAGTTTTGTTGTCAGACATAGGACCTACCAGCAGCCACCCTCTTGACCTAGGACAGCACTACCTTCTCAAGACACTTGATGTAGGTCTCTGTGTTGGTCTTGTGGGATGAATGGAGGCATAACGTCTCCATCACTAGTGATAACTTGACCCACAATAATGTTGACTGGATATTTCCTTTTCATCCCTTTTGCTACATATTTTGAAAACACAGCATCCTTGGCACTGTCTTCAGACTGAGAACAAAACACTCAGAAATGTTTGTATTAGAGTTTCCGTCGCGAATGTCAAGCACTACAGCATGATGTTTCCAAACTTCTGGCGGAGTGAGTTGCGTCATGGTGCTCTTTTTCTCACAGACGGTGCCCAACTGACCCTACTATACTGTGCAAGCCACAAAATAAAATTAAAAAACAAAAACAACGTAAATGCGCGAAATTAAAAAATATAAGACGGTGACAGTTTACCCATAGCACACACTATATATATATATATATATATATATATATATATATATATATATATATATATATATATATATATATTTAATCATATCACCCCGAGCAAGGCGCTACGTAAGAGTGAAAAAATTGGAAAAGAGAAAGCCGGAAACCACATCCTAAACAGGAAACAAGGGATGAGCCTCTTCACCTGTTCAATAGACATGGGTGGAGTGTAAACCGGGCGATAGTTTAGTCTATCTACAGCAATTATATAAATGCAAACATATCACTATACTCGTTTCGAAAAACTCTCCGCGTATATACGCGGAAGGAAAAATGCCTGTAAAAAAAAAAGAAAGAGCTAAGCACATAAACATCAGCCAAAGCGATTTGGACCGAGCCAGTACGAAGCCCAAAGAGAAAACCCGAGACGAGTAATCAATAACAAAAAAGCGCTCAATACGTAAGCAGAGCACAGCCAACCGTCCCTGAAGATCCGTTTAGGTGAAACCTTGGTAGGTTTGTTGGCTCACTAGGCTTATATATATACTAGCAGTATAGCCCGGCGTTGCTCGTGTGCAATGAAAGCTTTAAAACTAATCCATGGTCCTGGAGCTCAGACTCAGCCTAAACAATATTTGTGTGAAATTTGGTGAGAATCGGATAAAAATATTGTGGATTTGTATGAAGGATATACAGACAGATAAACAGACACACACACAAACATCTTGTCTCTTATATATATATATATATATATATATATATATATATTATCGATTTTCTGCACTATTGCAAGAACTGCAACCTTGAAACTTCTGAATATCGTTTCTTATGTCTTTGTCTATGAGTGTATCAAATTTGATTAAAATCGGACCACTCCTTTTATAACCCGATTTTTTCGATTATCGATTTTCGATATTTATCGGGGGTACCTCGACAAAAAACCTAGCTAAAAATATTCGCGTTTGCGATTGTTCTTAGCTAGGTTTTGTGTCGAGGTACTCGATAAATATCGAAAATTGATAATCGAAACCATCGGGTTATAGAAGGAGTGGTCCGATTTTAATCAAATTTGATATACAAAGACATAAGAAACGATATTCAGAAGTTTCAAGATTGCAGTTCTTACAATAGTGCAGAAAATCGATAATATATATATATAAAAGGCAAGATGTTTGTGTGTGTGTCTGTTTATCTGTCTGTATGCCCTTTATACAAATCCACAATTTTTATCCAATTCTCACCAAACTTCACACAAGTATTCTTTAGGCTGAGTCTGAGCTCCAGGATCATGGATTAGTTTTAAAGCTTTCATTGCACCAGAGTAACGCCGGGCTATACTGC
>JBBBDQ010001412.1:390000-507500 GCA_037127315.1 Ascarosepion bandense | reverse complement strand
TATCTATCTATCTATCTATCTATTAAGATGTGGCAATCTATTTATCTGAGTAAGATGTGGCAATCATCAATATTCTACGTACAAGGTGTGGAAACACGTACGATGCCCTATCCTCGTCACACGCCAACCAGGAGTGGTAACACAGTTTCGGTGGCTAAGGCGGTACTACCACCCCTGGTATCATCAGCAACTTTCACCACCGGACAGGATATTGCATTTTTAATTTTTTTTTTTGGTAGACTTTTTCGTTTCTTGCGATTATTTTCTCAAGTCAAATTTTCTACGGTTTATTAAAGGCGTTTGCTATTCATTGTTAACCAATAAACAACGTTGTCATATCGATCGTTATCAATATAGATATAGAAAAATACAGAAAAAGTTATAAGTGTATATTATTGGGTAATCAAAAAAAAAAAATCGAAGCAGGGTTAGAAAAGTATTTGAAATTGGCATCTTCGGACACTCCCGAGCCTTTCCTAAACGAAAAAAAAAAAAAAAAAAAAAATTCATCATTGAGAAAAGAGACAGCCATGTCCGAATATTCATTTTCCGTTTGAATTATTTTCTATTTTCTAATTTTATTATTGTTGTTGGTGTTTCCTTTTCGTATCTCTTTCGTCGGCCTACAATATTTACATTCTCTTTCCTTCTTCTCCCACTTTATATATATATATATATATATATATATATATATATATATTAACCTATGTCGTTTCCTAACAAAAATATTGTTTAGATTTATCGTTGTGGAAGAACACGGGTGTGTCAGAAAATATCAATTTTAAATATTTTCGTCCCATGTTTGTATTCTGTCTAATAATATACATATATTTCTTTCCCTTGGTAATATATTTAAATGGTCCATAGAGCAATTTCACTTTGGAACGGTTATTACAACAGAGAATTGGAATTTTTACAATGATCTTCGCCACATTGAAATGCTAGAAATAAAAAGAAAACAACTCTAAAACTAGCAGAAAAAATCAAGCGACATAAGTTAGCGTCCATCATGTATTGGATATTTTGATTGCAAAAGTTGAATAAAAACCGAGAAGGGTATACAGAAATTGTTGATCTTTGAATATTACTGAAATTGAAATAGATGGAGTCAAACAAACAAACAAACAAAAAAACAACAAAAAAAAAACTTCATAGAGCTGCATCAACCACAGGGATCTCATCGAAGAAATCTGCACGGTTTAAAAAAAATTATTAATTAATCACATATTTGAAAATGGTTTATTATGAGTGATTTTACACGTGTATATAAATGTCCTCATTTAGTTTTTAAATACAAGTCCATTACCTCCGCCATTATTTATTTTTGTTTGTTTGTTTGTCTGTCCGTGGTCAAGATACCTCAAGACCAACTGGAAGGATTCAGATGAAACCTTCAGGGATCATTGGCCTAATGACCGGCACAAACTAATTAGAATTCGGGTTCGATTAGGTAAGGGATAAAGTTTCTGGGTTATTTTTCTGTTTTTTTACTATTTTTTTTTGTCCGTTTCACATACCAAAAACTGAATTACCTCCCCTAGATTCCTTTACGTCATTAAATTTTCTGAAAGAAAATATTTTTTCTACGAAAATATTATTAAAAAAAAAAAATGGAAAAGAACAAAAAAATAGATAAAATACACAAAAATGAGTCAAAATAGAACCTTGGGATATGAGAAAGTAAAAACGAATTATTCGACAAGTTTTGCAGCCTATTTTTTGATTTCATTTTATATTTTTCATTTTTTATATTTTCACTCTTAAAAGAGGTCAAGTTCATTGCAGTTATTCTTTCTCATTTTAATACTCATCTTTTGCTAATAGCTGAGATTATGTTGGTATTTTCTAGGCGGAGGATTAAATTGGTTTAACTTAAAATGATGCATATTCATTTCCTATTTCTATAATACAATTTTTAAACTTATCTATTGGTAAAATTTAAAAAAAAAGATTTTTTATCGAATAGTGATTGTTGTCGACACAAATAATTAAGATTATAAGTCTGTCATGGAGACTTTGAATTCAGGGTTGACCTTCACTTAAACTGGTTGTCAGCCGATCAACTATTTGAGCCATAACTGGGTGGACGGTTAAAAGAGACTGATTCTTTAGCAAGGGTATTTGCACGACAGTGAATCTAACTCGAATGGAACTCGATTGGAATTCAAACACGGCTCAATGATTTTTCGTTCCTAGTCGGTTTTTAACCACACACACACACACACACACACACACACACACACACACACACACACACACACACACACACTCACACACTCACACACACACACACACACACACACATCTATCTATCTATCTATCTATCTATCTATCTATCTATCTATCTATCTTCATCCGCAGACAGATCTGTTTCGCAGCTCATCAGTACGGTTAGACAGCTGATTGTCTTTTACCCAGGATTGAAACCCGACCAAATTGGCGTCAATCGACGATTCTATGACCTACGGTAGAAGGAGGCAGACTTTTTAGCGTGTATATTATCATTATACACGCCCAATAGCCGAGAGTGTTCTAATTCATTGCTGAATGAATGTATATATATTGTTCATTCAGTAATAAATTTGATCACGCTCAGCTACTGGTGCGTGTTTATATTTTATATAATTCACTAAAGTCCACCCCCCTCTACCGAACGCACTTAGCTCATAGGTAGAAGCGGCAACTGATATCAATTCGGTCGGATTTCAATTCTGGCTAGAAGCAATCGGTTGTCTAATTGTACTGATGAACTGCGAAACAGACTTGTGATTGAACCACCTGGTCTTAAATGTGTCTTTGGTTGATTCTAAATATATTTTATTTTGACCATTTAAGTCATGTACTTTTGTCTTATAAATGACTTCTTTTGTCTTGCAAAGTCTTTGAAATGGACATTTATTTTGCATTCTTTATTAGTAGTCTTGTTTTGTACAATACTATCTAAATTTCTGGTGTTTTGTTTTTTATGAAACTATCTAAATTACTAGTACAACTATAACTTAGCTTGATTGAGTTACTACTGAAAATTATGTTTAGTTCTGATCCTTTTAGAAAGTGTCTACCTATCAGTGTAAAAAAATATTTCTCCTATTTTGGTCTTTACCTCTAAATTAAATGGTGGGTTGAACCAAATAATGTTTCGTTTTCTATTATTGTTTTTTGTTTAACTGTTTGGTTGAGAATTATATTGTAAAATATTTTTTTGTAAAATGTTTTTGTAAAATGATTTTATTGTAAAATGTTTTATATTGTAAAATGCTTTTAATTCTCAACCCATCATTAAGACCAGATGGTTCAATCACAAGCCTACATTCAAAATAGAAAACTTAAAAAACTACAAAATTGGATAGCCACGTGTGGAAATTCAAATCAAAAATTGGAAAAGACCTAGACATAACGTGGAGTATAGTAAAAAAAGCCAAGCCTTACAACGGTGGCAAAATATGTAGACTGTGCCAGGAAGAAAAGTTAGATTATGCTATTCCCAAACAAAAATGAACTACTGAATGAAAGAACGGAGCATACTAAAAAATATCTATTTGGTTCATACAACCATGGATGAAAACGTTATAATTTTTTGTAATTTTAAAAATTGCGCGTTCAAAAATTCCCTGCCAAGTCAGCGTTAAAAAAAAAAACAAAAAAAAAAAACCGTTACATGAGCGTTCTTAAAAAAAAAAAACGGTAAACGGTAAAATTAGTAATTGCAAATCGCCTGAAGACACCAATCATGGAAGAAACCTGGGTCACGTAATAACTCGTTTACAAATGGAAATATAGGACTATATAGAGATGACAGACTCATGATAATAAATGAATCAACTGGAGGTAAGGTCGATAAAACCAGAAAACTAATTCATAAAGTCTTTAAATCCTTTGGTCTTAACGTAGTGATTAACCCGCATATCAAGCAAGTAGACTTCTTAGACATAATATTAGACTTAGTATCGAACACTTTCCAACCTTACATGAAGAACAATGCGAACCCAATATATATAAACCCCAACTCTAACCACCCACCATCTATTATCAAACATATCCCATCATCGATAGAACGCCGCATTAACACACACTCATCTAGTAAAGAAATATTTGATAAACACAAGGTAATCTACGATAAAATCCTTAAGGATAGCGAATATCAATCATCAAAAATCAACTTCGTTGAAAAATTCAGAAGTTCAAAAAGCAAAAATAGGAACCGAAAAATCAAATGGTATAACCCTCCTTTTAATCAATCAATTAACTTCAAGCTGGGACATAAATTTCTTCAACTAATAGATAAGCATTTCCCCAAAAATAACCCTCTAAATAAAATATTCAATAAAAATAAAATTAAACTAAGCTATAGCTGCTCCAATAGTCTAGAAAAAATAATTAAAGTCCATAACAACAAAATATTAAAAGCACACAACAAAAATAACTTTAACACTAATATCAATCCGGCCCATAATTACGACCCCTGTAACTAGAAACCCTAACCAATGCCCCATGAACAACAAATGTCTAACGAAATCCCTGATATATATGTGTTCGATCTTATCCATGGAGAACCCTAAGGATGAAAAAATGTATATCGGAAATACCATAAACGTATTTAAAAAGCGATTTTATAATCACCTCTCATCCTTCAATAACAAAGAAAAACAAAACATGACATCTCTCTCCAAATACTTTTGGAAGTTAAAAGACAAAAATAAAACGCCTAAAGTTAAATGGAAAATCCTTAAACAAGCAATAACAGCTAAATCTATAAAGGAACCATGTTTCCTCCGTCTTCAAGAAAAAATTGAGATCCTTAAATATATGAACAGTAACAAGCTTTTAAACCAGAGGCATGAAACCACAGTAAACTGCAAGCGCATCAGAAAGCTAACATTACAATCATGCTAGAAAAATACTACAAGAGCCAAAAATAGGACACTATATATATATATATATGTATAAAAATTCTATAAGGTTTAATATTAACTATAAAATAAGATGTATAACCATAATTAGTATTGACTAATAGAGTAAGGTTAATAACCATAATCGGTATTAATTAATATTAATTATAAAGTAAGATTAATAACCAAAATTAGTAAGGTTAATAACCATAATTAGAGTAAGGTCAATAACCATGATTAGAGTAAGGTTAATAACCATAACCATAATTAGAGTAAGGTTAATAACCATAACCATAATCATAACCATAATAAGATGAATCATATATTGACTAGATATGAGAATAGAAATTTAAACTTAAAAATTTAATAGTGAAAAGGATTTCCAAACAATGATCTAAATAAAAAAAAAAAAATTAAAATTTTATACAAAAACATATTCCCTAAATCCAAAGTTAAGATTAAACACGCAAACTTACATCGATTGTAAAGACTCTGCTTAAATAAAAATAAATAAAAAAATATCCACGCCAACTATTATCGGCTCTTCTAAGAAATCCATAAAGATATAGGCTAGCCAACTGATAATTAGAATTTACCTGTCTAGAATCAAAGACTCTCATTAATCAACCACTTTAGAAACACCCCAAATAAATTCCAACGGTCATAGACTTATTCCCCTATCTCGCTAACCCCCACCAACACCTCTAACTAAACACTCTCCACAAAAAATTCCAACTGTCACCGAGCTATCACCCTATCACTAAACCCCAACCAACACCTCTAGCAAAACTAAATAAATATAAAGGAAAAGGATTTCCAGTACTTTGCACATCGCCTGATGAGGCATTGGAGCTTCAATGCCAAAACGAACATGCCTTCGTAGCGATTATATATAGAAAAATTACGTACATGTTCTAAAATATAATTTATAATAAATATTCACAGCTCTATATATTATATATCGAGCACTGTTTTAAATTAATGTTTTTGACGTTGCAAGAATTCTTCGTTCTGTATTCACTCGGATATATATATATATATATATATATTTAAAGAGAGAGAGAGTTTTGAGTTGGGATGATGCTTAGTGCTAAGATTGTTTTTACTGATAAAAATATTTTAGCAAACAGTTTTTTTTTGTTGTAAAGTGCTCGATACTTAGATAGAGATAGAGCGTTGTTAGGATTGATGTGGAGAAATTTGTCACTTGACTGACTTCGAAGTTTCGTGAAGGCACAACTATGATGTCTTCATAATATCTGAAGGTCTTCATGATGTCTGAAGGTTTTTTTCAAACTGTTTTTTTCTCAATTTGTTTTTTCAGATTGAAAAAGAAACAGCTCTAAGTGAGAACGTTATAGTGGTGCTTTCACGAAACTTCGAAGTCGTTATGACTCTACTTAGTTAAGTGACAAACTTCTCCACATTATTCATATATATATATATATATATATATATAGTCATCCGCAGACAGATCTGTTTCGCTGTATCACAGCTCATCAGTACGATTGCTTTTTAACCCAGGATTGAAACCCGACCGAATTGGCGTCAGTCGGCGATTCTACCTCTGGGCTATGGGCTTTCGGTAGAAGAAGGCTGACTTTTTAGCGTGCATATTGTCATTATACCCACCCAATAGCCAGAGTTCTCTAATCCATTACTGAATGAGCGATGCGTATATATATATATATATATATATATATATATATATATATATATATATATATATATATATGCGCTCAGAGGTAGAATCGCCGACTGACGCCAATTCGGTCGGGTTTCAGTCCTGGGTTAAAAGCAAAAGCAATCGGAGTCTAACCGTACTGATGAGCTGTGATACAACATCGAAACAGATTTGTCTGCAGATGACTATATATATATATATATATATATATATATATATATGTGTGTGTGTGTGTGTGTGTGTATGTATGTATGTGTGTGTATGTGTGTGTGTGTCCTCTTAATTTCGTTAAATCTTCATGCCCATTTACGTATAAATAAATGTTTACCCCTACTTCAAATGGAGTCAAGAACAATTTATTTCATTTTTCTTGCAAATTTTGGGGAGAATCAAAAGAGGTCTTCTATCAACTTTGACGCACACATAGGAACGTGACACACTGGGGTTTTAGGTATGCGCGGTAATCTTATCTATTTTTTTTATTGCCGTGTATTAAAGTTCTCAACAACTTAAACATGCAATTTAATGAATCACACACACACACACACACACACACACACACACACACACACACACACACACACACACACACACACACATTCTTTCTTTCCCAACTATTTACTAAGAGGGAAAATATTTCCAATCTATTCCATGACTTGCATCAAACCAATTCTGAACTTCCGCCATAAAAAATTGACCGGAAATCACATAGCCAACATTCGCTTTTTCTATTGACATCTTTTCGCTTTCTTTCTTTGTCTGTTTCTTTTCAAAGCATCGCTTATTTCTATCGTTCTTTTCATTCTTTCTTTCTTTCTTTCTTTCTTTCAATTATATATTTTTCTTTTCTTTCTTTTGCTCTCTCTCATTCTGTTACAGTTTTTTCTTTCTATTAATCATATCTTTCTTGTTTTACTTTGCCATTTCTCTTACTGTTGCAGTTCTTTCTTTCTTTCTTTCTTTCTTTTTCTTGTTTGTAGTTTATTTGGTCTGTTTCTCTTTTAATGTTGCTGTTGTTACCCTCTTACTATCAATAATATCTCTTTCTTGCTTTTCTTTACTTTCTTTTTCTTGTACAGTTCTTTTCGTTTGTTTGATTTTTTCCTTTCATTTTGACTTTCTTTCTTTCTTTTTTCTTTCTTTCTTTCTTTTATTAATTATACTTCTTCCTTGTTTTTTTTCAATCTCTCTTTCTTTTACAGTAATTTCGTTTGTTCAATTTTTCTTTCTTTCTTCTTTTTCTTTCTTTCTTGCTTGCTGACTTTTCTTTCTTTCCTTCTTTATTTCTTTCTTTCTTTTAATCGTGTCTCTTTTTCGGGTTTCTTTACTCTCTTTTTCTGTAACACTCCTTTCTCTTTTTTGTTTTCTTTCTATTAATCAAATCTCTTGTCTTTCTTTCTTTCTTTCTTTCTTTCTTTCTTTCTTTCTTTTAATAACTTCCAATCTGACAGAAATCGATAGAAAAGAAGACTTTAAAAGTCATTTAAAGCCCTCTTTTCTACCGATTTCATTTTCTCGACATTTCCCCATTAAATTCTGTTTCTATATGTCTTTCTCCCCGTTTTTTTTTTCTGAAGTCTTCACCACATTTCCCGTTCCTTTCGTATCAGCAATGAAAACTTTTTCCTTCTACAATTTCTCGGACAAATTATAACCAATAGAAAAGACAAAGAAATTTGGAAATTTCACCGTTCATTCTGATTCCCGACAAGATTACGACATCTCTTAAACAATTACTTGGTTTCTCAACCTCGACCCTTGTAATATTAACTCCCTACCCACGGCTGATCGTTACTTCTTTCTCCTCCACCTCTGTCCTTACCAAGACTGCTAGCTTCCTGCCCAGCCAAGATGTCAAAAAAGAAAAAAAGCCTTTAATTTTCTTCACTTTCCCTCTTTACTTTTAAATACGTTCTTCAATTCTCCTTGTTGGGGCTGTATTTTTTTAAAGCTTTCCTTCTTGTATATTTCTTCATTTTCTTTAATTTTTCTTTATTCATTTTTGCCTCGATTTGATTTCAGGTTCCCCCTCTTTTCCCCTAAGTCGTGGGCATTTGTTCACATGTGAAATTAAGCGCATTTCAGCTATAAATACTGCCGTTATGCTTTTTTTTTTTTTTTTTTTTTTTTTTTTTTTACGGAAGATTACAAGATCTGAATTAAACGAGACCCAATTTTAATTTTTTCTCTCCTATTTTAGCCAATTCAGTTTTTTTTTCTTTGTGGTTGTTGCATTGCATTCATTTTTTTCTTTCTTTACAGGCTTTACTTATTTTAATGATAAAACTCATTTAAATTTTATTTCGTTTTCTGTTTGTTGTTCTCTTTCATTCTTTTACATCAGTCATCATTGTCTCTTTCGTTCATCGCTCATTCTTCCTTTTAGAATTTAGCTTTTTTTACATTGCTATTACAAACTTTTTTCTTTTCTTTTACTTATTTCTATTGAAAAATATACATTGGCTTCCTTCTTTTTCTTCCCATTACAAGTATTTTCAATAACAAAGATCACTTTCTTTCTTTCTTTCTTTAAATTTTTTATTGAAAAATGCTATTGTTTTTTCTCTCGTTCATTCTGTAACATGTCTTTTCCAAAACAACTCTTTCTTTCTTTCTTTCTTTCTTTCTTTCTTTCTTTCTTTCTTTTACTTATTTTTATTGAAAGATTTTATTGTTTCTTCTCTCGTTAATTCTGTAACATGTCTTTTCCATAACAACAATTTCTTTCTTTCTTCCTTTCTTTCTTTCTTTCTTTCTTTCTTTCTTTCTTTCTTTCTTTCTTTCTTTCTTTCTTTCTTTTATTGAAATATACTATTGTTTCTTTTCTTTTTCTTCCCTTGACAAGTCTTTTTCATAACAACGAATTTTCTTTCTTCCTTCCTTTCTTTCTTTCTTTCTTTCTTTCTTTCTTTCTTTCTTTTACATATTTTTATTGGAAAATGCTAGTGTTTTTTTCACTTTCTTCTTATTACAAGTCTTTTAACAACAACGATTTCTTTCTTTGAAACTGTTTTCACTGAATTTTCTGCTTTTCAAAACTTGCTCTTTGTGTTTTTGATCATTTCTGTTACTGGTATCTTTCATTTGCAGCTCTTTTCCATTACTTTCTTTCTTTCTTTCTTTCTTTCTTTCTTTCTTAACCATTGTTTTTTTTTTCAAACTTTAGTCATTGAATTTTCTTCCTTTTAATATTTCATTTATTGCTTTTTTTTATTTTCAATTTTCTAGGTCTTTTTTCTTTCTTTTTGTTCATACTTTTTTTTATATTTATTATTATTATTATTATTTCACAGATCCCGCCTATCCTCCGATCCGTTCTCACGTCTCTTTTTTCCGTATCGGTCGCTCGCTTCACTCACCTATCGCCTTTGTTATGCGACCCTGGCAATTTGTACACCCGTCCCCTCCAGTTCCGACTTATTTTTCACTGACGACTCCACCTTTTCGGTGAGGCGTTGGATCTCCACCCTATTCTTACTGGCCAGCCTTTTCTTCAACCTCACAGTCAGTTTCGCCTTCCTCAAACCCCTAGAGCACCCCACCCCAAAGTTGGGCCTATCGTCAGCTTTCATGTCACCCGCCTTCGCTTTTATCAGCCGCTGTTATTTGGGGCGGGTAGTTCGGAGCGTATGGCATTTTGGAAGCGAGGCAGTATTGAAGTAGGAGGTGAAAAGAGATTGCTACTGGTGAGGACATCGCGCAGGTTCTGTCTGTGAGAAGGCAAGGTAACTTTACACGTTTTATAAACAGAAAAGACAAGGGCCATACTAAAGAAAAAAAATTCTTTAAAAACAGTTTAAGCAGATGTAATATTCAATCTAAGTTAGTTTTAGCTACGGAGAAATCATTTTGAAATTAAAAGAAATCGCACAGTCTTAGACTAGAAGACCAGATCTGGCATCAATCAAAAAGGGAGAAACTTTGTCGGATCTTCAATTGCTCGGCCCCAGCAAATCACAGAGAAAAAAAACAGAAAAAAAAGAAAGAAAAGAAGAAAGAAAGCAAAAGAAAGAAAAACAACTTGAAAAATATGAACGATTTAGAATATAGGAACAATATGAAAAATGTGAAGCATTAATGTAGGAGTTCTGCCCATCGCTGTTGGAGCACTGGCAAAAAAATTAGAAAAAAAAAAAAAAAAAAAAAAAAAAGAAAAAAGAAAGTGAAAAGCCAAACAAGATTACTGCTAAAAACATCTGAAAATGATTGTGGTGCAGTGGATATAGACTCGGAACGACAAATCGGGGTGTCGAGTTCGAATTCCAGTTAATATCCTTGCATTCACTTATGCACAAATACCCTTAGGAAAGGTATTAATCCGTCTCTTCCCTCCAATTATGGGTTAAATAATAGAACAGATTGGGTTCTATAGCCTTGGTCGGCAACCAGTCTACCGGAGAAAGCAATAGCAACCTACTGCGGGATAATATTCTGCCCAGTCAGTTATGTCTCTTTCGAGACATGATCGCCCAAAGCCTGTATCACGTATGACAATTAACTGATTGACTGCTGTGGAAAATGCTAGTATACTGAGAAGAATATTGGTGTACGAGGAAAATGTTGTTCTATAGAGGAGAGTGTTGGTGTACTAAGGAAGGTCCTATGTTACTGAGGCGTTTTAGATACTGAGGAAAGTGTTGGTATAGAGACGAAAGTGTTAGCATACTGAGGAGAGGTTAGCATATTGAAGAACCAAACTGTTGGTATACTGTGGCGAGTGTTTGTGTGCAGCGGAAGGCTGTGTTCTGGTACACCGAGGAAAGTGTTTAAGTGCATGATTCCCATCAGAAATCTGGAGTAAATTTGTCAACGTATTAAAATCAATAAACTTGCATTTCTTTTAAAGATACCAATGAGTGTAACAGCCATTTATGGTTAACTAGCAGTATAGCCCGGCGTTGCTCGGGTGTAATGAAAGCTTCAAAACTAATCCATGGTCCTGCAGCTTAGACTCAGCCTAAAGAATATTTGTGTGAAGTTTGGTGAGAATCGGATAAAAATTGTGGATTTGTATAAAGGTCATACAGACAGATAAACAGACACACACACAAACATCTTGCCTTTTATATATATATATATATTATCGATTTTCTGCACTATTGTAAGAACTGCAACCTTGAAACTTCTAAATATCGTTTCTTATGTCTTTGTCTATGAGTGTATCAAATTTGATTAAAATCGGACCACTCCTTCTATAACCCGATTTTTTCGATTATCGATTTTCGATATTTATCGGGGGTACCTCGACACAAAACCTAGCTAAGAACACTCACAGACGCTTATAGTACAACTGTGTAAATTTTCAAGAAAATTGGTTCAGCCGTTTCAGAGTCTATAGGTAACGGATACACACACACACACACACACACACACACACACACACACACACAAAGTTCCATTTATAAATAAGTTTAGATAAAGGCTGATAGTAATGTATTTATGCGGAGCGATTTTACCATTGCTCATTAATAAACAACCGTGGCATGCCAGTGACAAGTAATCGTTGCCCAGATGACCAGAAATGGGACAAAGCAATGTGAGAAGTAATTATTTTAATGGCTTATGAACTTTTTGCAGGTTATTTAAAGCCAGAAATATTTTTAGATTGTAAGATTGTTAGATTGGGGGCATAATAACAATTTGCTGATAAATGTCATACTAATGAACCCATAGCCACAGGAAGAAGAATTGGATTCATACCTTCCCCAAGGGTAATTGCGCGTTAGTGAATAGAATGAACCCGACTTGAATTGGAACACGGCTTTCCGATTACTAATTTAGTGTAGTTATCCACTACACCACCCTCATATTCATGCTTACAACATCTGGTATTACTAAGCTGGCACGCATCTAGACAATGACCAGACAGGACGTTGCTAACTAGAGATAATATGAGAACGGGTGTTTCGACGCGATATGACCGCAAACCCTACTACCCGACCACCCAAGTGTATATCACCTGATGTTCATAAGCAGTCACACATCTAACTTCGGTGATCGTACGTGAACCGGTGCTTCGACGCGATATGACCGCAAACCCTACTACCCGACCACCCAAGTGTATATCACCTGATGTTCATAAGCAGTCACCCATCTAACTTCGGTGATCGTACGTGAACCGGTGCTTCGACGCGATATGACCGCAAACCCTACTACCCGACCACCCAAGTGTATATCACCTGGTGTTCATAAGCAGTCACCCATCTAACTTCGGTGATCGTACGTGAACCGGTGCTTCGACGCGATATGACCGCAAACCCTACTACCCGACCACCCAAGTGTATATCACCTGGTGTTCATAAGCAGTCACCCATCTAACTTCGGTGATCGTACGTGAACCGGTGCTTCGACGCGATATGACCGCAAACCCTACTACCCGACCACCCAAGTGTATATCACCTGATGTTCATAAGCAGTCACCCATCTAACTTCGGTGATCGTACGTGAACCGGTGCTTCGACGCGATATGACCGCAAACCCTACTACCCGACCAATCAAGTGTATATCACCTGGTGTTCATAAGCAGTCACCCATCTAACTTCGGTGATCGTACGTGAACCGGTGCTTCGACGCGATATGACCGCAAACCCTACTACCCGACCACCCAAGTGTATATCACCTGGTGTTCATAAGCAGTCACCCATCTAACTTCGGTGATCGTACGTGAACCGGTGCTTCGACGCGATATGACCGCAAACCCTACTACCCGACCACCCAAGTGTATATCACCTGATGTTCATAAGCAGTCACCCATCTAACTTCGGTGATCGTACGTGAACCGGTGCTTCGACGCGATATGACCGCAAGCCATACTACCCGATAACCCAAGTATATATCACCTGGTGTTCATAAGCAGTCACCCATCTAACTTCGGTGATCGTACGTGAACCGGTGCTTCGACGCGATATGACCGCAAACCCTACTACCCGACCACCCAAGTGTATACCACCTGGTGTTCATAAGCAGTCACCCATCTAACTTCGGTGATCGTACGTGAACCGGTGCTTCGACGCGATATGACGTTATGCTGTGAGAATTAGTTTCAGGCATCTTCAATGGTAATACTTCCAAAGGAAAAGAAGCTGTCATGACGGATAAAAAAATAATATACTTTCGTTTGCCGATTCAGCTTTCTGTTTCAGCCGATAACCATTACATCTTCGTGCACCTGCTGTAGTAGTACGAGTAGAAGGAAAGAAGAAATAGTAATAGAATCAAACGTAGTAGTAGTAGAAAAAGAAGAAGAAATAGTGATAGTATCAAATGTAGTAGTAATAGTGGTAGTTGTCATAGTAGTAGTAGTAATAGAAGAAGAAGAATGAATGAATGAATAGCGGTAGAATCAAATGCAGTAGTGGCAATAATGGTGGCAGAAAAAGAAGAGGAAGAAGAAGAAAAGAAGAACAACAACAAATAGTGGAAAAAGCAATTGTAGTGGTAGCAGTAATAGTAGAAGAAGAAAAAGAAGAAACTGTGCTAAAATAAAATGTAGCAGTAGTACTAATAGTAGTAGTAGTAGTAGTAGTAGTAGTAGTAGAGGAGGAAGAAGAAGAAGGAGTGGTAGAATCAAATGTAGTAGTAGCAGTAATAGCAGTATCAAATGTAGTAGTAGCAGTAATAGCAGTAGAAGCAGTAGAAAAGATAAATATAGCATAACTTAAAAAAAACTATATATATATATATATATATATATATATATATGTATATATATAATACAAGTATATAGTTATGTATCAATTTTACATTGCGGCATGGAAATTTCTATGTTTCGAGATAGGTTCTCATCAGGCGATGTTGGTGTGGTTGTGCAGATGATTTACATTTAAATGCTAAATCATCTGCACAACCACATCATCATTGCCTGATGATGAAAACCTCTCTCGAAACATAGAAATTTCCATGTCGTAATGTAAAATTGATTCATAACTATATAATTATATTATATTAAGCTCTATAATACTCATTATACTGAGTACTGATTATAATAAAATAAATACCAGAGTACTCAAAAAAAAAAACAAAAAAAAAAAACTTGAGTCCTCTTCACTTGGAATTATATATATATATATATATATATATATATATATATATATATATATATATATGTATATATATATAATTTTAGGGCAAAAACATATCAGTTTGAGCAGGTTCATGCCGACTTCAAAATTTCCTGAGGACATGATTATGATTTCTTTTAAACCCAGCGCCGATTAGTGAAAACAGCATAACGGTGTCCTCACGAAACTTCGAAGTCGGCATGAACCTGCTCAGTTAAAGTGACAAATTCTTTGCACTAAAACTATCAACGCTTTATCGCCACCCAGATATCAAATACTTTACGATATAAGAAACTGGTTGACAAAATACCTTTTATCAGTAAAACTACTAAAAGACAATAATCGTAGTATCAAACATTATCATGACTTGACTTAACACAATATATATATATATATATATATATATATATATATATATATATATATATAAAACGAAGAAACTAATTGCAACGTTCAAAACATTAATTTAAAATAGTGCTCAATATAAAAATAGAGCAATGAAAATTTATTATTAATTATACTTTAGAACATGTACAAACTACAAACTACTACAAAATTGCACATTTTGTTTCGATATTGCAAGAACAATGTCTGATCAGGTAGTTAATAATGATTGTAATAAACGTTGAAAAGATTTTAAACCAATATTTATATCTGTCTACAATTCACTTCCTACTTAAATTTAAAATTTCTCTCTCTTAGCCGTTTCCATTGGCTTTTACCTCTCAGTACTTTCTCTCTTGCTTTTCTCTTTGCTTTTTGTTTCCCCTGTGTCTTTCCCTTTCCTTTTTTTCCTTTTTTTGATTTCTCATCTTGTTTTCTCATTTTTTCTGCCCTCTTTCTTCCCCCCCCTTTAAAAAAAAATGTTCTTATCTCGTACAAAAATTTTCAAAAATAAAAGGAAATGGCGTTTTTTAAAAAAATGTTTTTCAATAAAATGTTTATTACCACCATTATTAGCTACCTAATGAGACATTGTTCTTTCAATGTCGAAACAAGATGTACAATTTTGTAGTAGTTTACAGTTTGTACATATTCTAAAGCATAATTAATAATTATATATATATATATATATATATATAAAGGAAATTTATATATAAGGGAAATTTTACCCTGTTATATATATATATATATATATATATAACACGCTAAAATTTCCCTTCATATATATATATATATATATATATATATATAATATATTAACCAGTTATTGATCTGAATTAAATTAGACCAGCATACAGTTACACTAAAATTGCTCAATACGTATATAATGTAGAGCTTTTATATATGTGACGTGTGGAAATAGAAAGGAAAAAAAAAGCCAAAAGATACTGATATAACATAGAACATATTAAAAAAAAGCCAAACCTTACAATGGTAATGATGTCTGTAGGTTGTACCAAGAATAGAACTTAGTCATAATATCATTTTTAGAACGTGAAAGGTTGTTACAAGAAAGATCCGAAGTCATGTCCGGATGTAAACTTATCAGAAAATATATTTTAGGGTCATAGAAACCCGGATGAAAGTGTTTACAATTCTTGAAAAACCTCTCCCTTATTTTGAAATTTAATGATAGTTGTGCGTTCTGAAAATCCCTGTTGTACCTTTGAAAAACAAACAAAAAAAAAAAACAAAAAAAATTGATATAAAACGCCTGAAGATACCGAAAATTTGAAACCAAGGTTGCGTAATAGACTGATTTCCAAAGGCATATGATGTTCATCCCTCGCAGGCGAGGAAGACTTCGACTTCTAGTTGGAAATCATGACTCGCGCTTTAATTGAATTTAAGTGAGGGAGAGTTGCGTATGGTCGTCAGCCTCTATCTCTCTTCCCATACCATCTGGGTCCGGTGGCACGACATAAGCGAGATTGCCGAAGACAGTCAGGGATGCAGTGGATGGCCAACAGTGATATTATTGTTTTCACCTTGCCCTGAATGCGCTCCACAACGCTTAGTTAGGCATTTTCTTTAATTAATTTCTCTTTCGAGACATGATCGCCCAAGCGTGTATTACGTATGGCACTTAACTGATACCTTCTTCATATAAACATTTTTGCATTGTAAACAATTTATTTGATAAATCCCGGTATTTGAAATGGTGTTGGGTTTATTATTTATCCCAAAGAAAGTGTGTTGGCGGGCAGGATTATGAATGTTGTGTAATTTTTGTTGGAAGTGTTGTTTGTGGTGTCTTCTTTTTGCTTCGTTGATTTTGTAAGCTCGTTTTTTAGCGTTGAGGATAAAATGATATGGGTAGTGGAGAAGCTTGATGGTTTTCTCAATATATTTCTTTTCTTTATTTAGGTATTCCAGGCTACATATCCTAAGATCTCTGAGGTAAAATTCTATGATTAGTCCAGATTATATTTTTCCTTGTCGTGGGAATTGAAGTTGATTAGGTAGTTGTTTTGTTTATGAGTTTTCGATAAACTTTAAAATCTAATTTCTCATTATTGCGTATTAATAAGATGCCGAGGAAAGGTAGAGAATTGTTTATTCCAAATTCGTTTGCGAGTTCAATCGTGGGTTCCACCTTATTGAGTTTCATTATTATCTAAACTTATTTATAAATGGAACTTTGTCTGTGTGTTTGTGTATGTGTGTGTGTGTGTGTGTGTGTGTGTGTGTGTGTGTGTGTGTGTGTGTGTGTGTGTGTGTGTGTGTGCGTGTGTTATCCCGGGATTAAACAATCAGTCATAACAAATATAGCAAATGGGATCCAAATTATGGAATATTTGTGTGAAGTTTGGTGAGAATCGGATTGTGGATTTGTATAAAGGACATACAGACAGGTAAACAGACACACACACAAACATCTTGCCTTATATATATATATATATATTATCGATTTTCTGCACTATTATGTCTTTGTCTATGAGTGTATCAAGTTTGATTAAAATCGGACCACTCCTTTCATAACCCGATTTTTTTGATTATCGATTTTCGATATTTATCGGGGGTACCTCGACACAAAACCTAGCTAAGAACACTCGCAGACGCTTATAGTACAACTGTAAATTTTCAAGAAAATCGGTTCAGCGTCTATTGGTAACGGACACACACACACACACACACACACACACACACACACACACACACACACACACACACGACGTGAGATTGCCGAAGACAGTCAGGGATGCAGTGGATGGCCAACAGTGATATTATTGTTTTCACCTTGCCCTAAATGCGCTCCACAACGCTTAGTTAGGCATTTTCTTGAATTAATTTCTCTTTCGACACATGATCGCCCAAGCGTGTATCACGTATGGCACTTAACTGATAGCTTCTTCATATAAACAAATACAGACACACACACAGAGACAAAGTTACATTTATAAATAAGTTTAGATTATATATATATAGCTAGATAAATAAATAATGAAGAATTGGGGATAGATAGATCGATCGATAGTGAAGTATTGAGCATAGATAAGCTAAATAATGTGTATGTTTCGGTGAATAAATGAAAGACGGAAAACGATATAGTGACGCGTTTCCTTTCGAAAAGGAACTTTTTCAGACAAAGTAACAATTTTATTGATGATACCAATCCTACACACTATGATTGTGAACGTTTGTCATGAAACCCATTAGAAGCAACGGGGCTGTCCAAGGCTAGATAGTCTGAGAGAGACCAAAAATCGGGTATCGTCTTCGCTCTTTTGCTTAACACATGACTCTTCAACCACGAGTTGAATCGTTGTTCGTAGTTTTTATCATGACTCCGATGACGAGATACCTCGTTTTTATGGCTTTTCCGCCAAGGCTACAACAACGACTCGTTTGAAGTAATCGAACTCTGGTACGTGTTAGGATAGCGTTGAAAGTCAACATCTTGATTATCCCATTATTTTCTCTTCGAATTACATGTGCTATCCATTTTAGTTTTTTTTGCTGTTGGCAGTCCTCAAATATGGTTCGTCTTATTTGGTAAACTTCTTTCTTTATGATTAACTCTATAAAATCTGATAAATTAGTCTTCTTCAAGACCTACAGTGTTAATTCATACGAGACTATTTTCAATTATTCATGTGGATCAAATACGACAAAATAAGAGCCAAATAAAAAATCCTTTCTAAATTTGATATTTTTTTTTAATCGTATCACCCCGAGCAAGGCGGTAACGCCACTGATGTGCAGGGGGCTATGTAATAGTGAAAAGATTGGAAAAGAGAAAGCCGGAAACCACATCCTAAATAGAGAACAAGGGATGAGCCGCTTAACGTGTTCAATAGACGTGGGTGGAGTGTGAACCGGGCGATAGATAGATCTATCTACTCCAATTGAAAAAAAAAAAAAAGTGAGAAGATTCGAAAAGCGAAAGCCGGAAACCACATCCTAAACAGGGAACAACGGATGAGCCTCTTAACCTGTTCAATAGACGTGGGTGGAGTGTGAACCGGGCGATAGTTCAGTCTATCTACTCCAATTGAAAAAAAAAGTTTTTAAAGAAAACCAATTAAACATGAAAAGCTTAAAATTTAAAATTAGGCAGAAAAAAAAATCAGACTTACTTTAAGAATATTTCAAACAAAAGAGATTCCCAACTCGACTCGAGGATCTTTAAATTTTGGTCACACCTAATGAGTAAACTGAAATGGCCAGTGAAAGACCCAAGATAGGAGCATGAGAGTCAAATTACGGCCGGCAAAGAGGATATATTTTGATAATTTTATTTCGATAACTTTATTTTCATTATTTTATTTCGATAACTTTATTTTGATAATTTTATTTCGATAACTTTATTTTGATAATTTTATTTCGATAACTTTATTTTCATTATTTTATTTCGATAACTTTATTTTGATAATTTTATTTCGATAACTTTATTTTCATTATTTTATTTCGATAACTTTGAAACTTCAACAGAAAGTTTCTCCCACCACCCTAAAAATCCTTCGAAGCCATAATAAAATTAGCGAATCGTGACAAATTGATAAAATTTTTCTGATTTATTCCGTATATTGTTAAATAAAAACGACAAGGGGAAAACTATATTTTTCTTGCCTACGAGTTTCGTCCTGTGATGAACTTTTTCAAGGCAAAGAGGGGAAATAAATTTTATTTTAAATAAACCATCGGTAAAAAAAAAAAAAAAATGTTTGTTACTAGAAAAAATGTTTATAAATGATTCATAAAATTAAGTGAACTTAACAAACATTTAAAAAAGGTCATAGTTCATACACGAAGACAATGAGCAGTATATTGTTATAAGATGATGGAAATAATATTGTTATGTTATAAGATGATGGAAATTATATACATATATATATAACAATAACATAGCAATATATATATATATATATATATATATATATATATATATATATATATATGTATGTATGTATATATATATTGTTATGTTATAAGACGATGGAAATAAACCGATTTCTTTTGGTTTTTTGACATTTAAAAAATCCCATAGTACGAATTTGAACATAATTTGTTCATGTGCAGTATAATATTGTGTTATGAGAGGCTAAAATGATGGAAATATATATCATCTGCATGCAGGCCTGGTTCACTGTATCACAGCTCATCAGTGCAGCTAGATTCAATGCCTACCTCAAGTCAGGACCGAAAGCCAACTAATTTACCCACCGATCTATCGGCGGACGTTCGAGAAAGGAGGATTTCAAAGCATATACTATATTTGCACCAATGTAAATTCGGCAGCAGTCGAAAGTGCTGAATCTCGATAGAGACCATCGCATAAAGCCACACACACACACACACACACACACACGCGCACACACACACACACACACACACATATTCCTTTTGCAATATTTTTCTATTCCTGTGTTCATCATCTTGTGTCTGTGCTCCATGTTCTGGAGGTATGAACGTATTCGTCAATTCTAGGTTTTTTATATTTTCTGTATAGACGAAATACAGAGCGCACACACAAACACAATTACGCACACATAAACAAATAATGTTAAATTCTAATGATATTTACTGCCTAAATTGATGATGATACAGTGCTGATAACAGACACGTAAAGGGAACTACAAGACCCCCTACAGAAAGGTAGCTAAAGAAAGTGAAAAGAAAGGACTACAAATAAATTGCAAGAAAACCAAATGTATGGTCATCAGCAAAAAGAGCAGCCCAGTATGCCAAATACAGGTGGGGGATACTAAAGTCAAGAAGGTACAAAAATTTAAATACTTGTGAAGTGTTCTAACAGGAAAGTGCGACACTGACATCCGAGTACCAATTCGCATGGCGAATGACGCATTCCAAAAGCTGATTATTAAGAGACAGAAAAAGTTCGCTAGAAACAAAGAAGAGAGTAGTGGATTGCTATGTTATGTATGGCAGTGAATGCTGGACAATATCATCGAAGATGAAGGAAAAACTTCAATCAACTGAAATATGGTTCTACAGAAGGATGCTGCGGATATCATGGATTGAGTATGTGAGCAATGATGAGGTTTTGAAAAGGATGAAAACGAAAAGGAAATTAATACTGAACATCAGGAAGAGACAGCTGAAGTTCCTGGGATATGCAATGAAGAAAGAAAGCTTGGAGAACCTGATACTAACAGATCAGATAGAGGGAAGGATAGACAGGGGAAATCAGCGTGTAACATACTTGACTGGCCTGAGAGGGTGGATGGCAGAACAGGGGTTGCGTGGTGTAACAGGAGAAAGCATGCTAAGAGCCACCAGATATAGGAAGACGTGGAGACCTATGATCGACTACGCCCTGAAAGGACAAATCATATAGAAGTAGAAGTGGAAATGCATTTTAGGCAAGTTGTTTTGACATAAAGTGCTCGATATTAAGATAAGGTCTGTCAGTCAATTAAGTGCCATATGTGATACACGCTTAGGTGATCATGTCTCGAAAGATGTATGATTGAGTGACTGGGCAGATTTTCCGCAATAGGTTACCATTACTTTCTGCAGTAAACTGGTTGCCAAGCAAGGCTATACAACCCAATCAGTCCTGTTATTTGACCCATAGCTGGAGAGAAAAGAGACGGATTATTATCTTTATTATTTGGATGTTAGTGAAAGCAATGTATTCCACTGGAATTCGAACTCGGCTCTCCGATTTCTCGTTTCGAGCCGATATCCACTGCAAAATAATTGCAACGCCCAAAACATTAATTTAAATCAGTGCTCAATATAAAAATAGAGCAATTAATATTTATTATATGTTATACTTTAGAACATGTACAAACTAAAATGTACTACAAAATTGTACATTTTGTTTCAGCATTGAAAAAACAATGGCTTATCAGGTAATTAATAATGGTGGTAATGAATGTTATATATATAATGTGGAGAAATTTCTCACATATCTGAGCAGTGTTATTTAAGCCATGTCGACTTCGAAGTTTTTTGAGGGCGGTATTTTAATGTCTTCACTCTTCAGGGTCATTTGAATAAAAGGACAGAGCGTTAATAGAATTAATGTAGAGGGACTTGTTCCGTAGCTGAGTAGTGTTATTTCAGTCATGTCGACTTTCCATGTTTGTATGAAGTTGTTTATTTTAGGGTTGCAACAGCAGGTTTCGATGTTGCCAGAAAGTGATTGTATAGAGACAAGTGTCTGCGAAGGTGCTCGACTCGGTATAGTTTTTATTTTTTCTCCTGGAGCTTGGGTTAGGGTTAAATTGTAATGCTTTTTTTTTTTTTTAATCATTTCACCCCGAGCAAGGCGGAAACGCCCCTGATGTGCAGGGGGCTACATAACTGTAAAAAGATTAATTAGAAAAGAGTGAGGAGTACAAACTAGTTAGAAAGGAACAATAGAAAGCTGAGAAAGCAGGTGCGATGACAGATACATAGGTGGAGAGAAAGGGAAGGTTATACGGGGGTGGGGAGAGAGCTAGAGTCCAGTGGTTAGTAGATGAGTATTGACTTTGCATTTAAATTTCTGGAGTTTGTAGCCGCCAGGAAAGCAAGAATACGGGAGCGAGTTCCACAGGCGGGAAGTGCGAGAGAAGAAGCTGCAGGAGTAGAATTGTCGTCTGCATTTGGCTAACCTGACTGTGAATGGGTGGGACCCAGTTGCCATTCTGGTTGCACGAGTAAACACCTGTTGAGGAGGCATCAGTGACTTAAGTTCGTCTGAGCAGAAGCCATGTAAGTATTTATAGAACAGAAAAAGGGAGGCCACATTTCGACGATGGGGAAGTGGCTGCAGTCGAGCCGCCAGATCAGTTTGGTATGAATTTAGTTTTTTGAAAAATCAAATGACCCTGAAGAGTGAAGACATTAAAATACCGCCCTCAAAAAACTTCGAAGTCGACATGGCTTAAATAACACTGCTCAGATATGTGAGAAATTTCTCCACATTATATATATAACATTCATTACCACCATTATTAATTACCTGATAAGACATTGTTTTTTCAATGCTGAAACAAAATGTACAATTTTGTAGTACATTTTAGTTTGTACATGTTCTAAAGTATAACATATAATAAATATTAATTGCTCTATTTTTATATTGAGCACTGATTTAAATTAATGTTTTGGACATTGCAATTATTTTCTCCGTTTCTTATTCATTTGTATATATATATATATATATATATATATATATATAGTGATGATCATCCACGTATACTGTCTTAATATGTATAGGAAAGAATATTAATAAAAAGTTTTGGATTTAAAAACGTACTTTTTTAAACAGTATTTGTTTATTTTTATTGTATTTTTATATTTCAGACCGTCCTCGGTCCTTCATCAGAAACAAGTGATTTTTAAATTAGAATTGGAAACGTATTTTACGATAGCGTCCGAATAAACAAATACTGTTTAAAAAAGTACGTTTTTAAATCCAAAACTTTTTATTAATATTCTTTCCTATATATATATAAAGTTACAGATGGACAGAGAAAATATATCAAGGATGTACTGAAGGAAATTTAAAAAAAAAACGTTGGTGTAATCACAAATCTACATTCAACTAGGAAGTCTTAAAAATTGTACCAAACTAGCCAATCAGGCGCGGAAATTGAAAGAAAAAAACGGCAAAGACTCTGATATGACATGGAGCATATTAAAATGGCCAGACCTTACAACGGTACTGATGTCTGCAGATTGTGCCAAGAACAATGTCTGGATGTAAACACCATAGAAAACATATTTCAGGATCATATAAACCCGGACGAAAGTATTTACAATTCTTTACCGGCTTCTCCTTTATTTTGAACTTCCAGTTGTGCGTTCCAAAAGTTCCTGTTGTGTGTTTAAAAAAATATTTATGAATTAGTCGATATAAAATGTTTGAAGATACCGAAGGGTCGAAACCAAGGTGGCGTAATCGACTGGCTTTCGAATTAAAATATTTAGAAGCTCTACATTATATATGTATTGAACACTTTTTAATACAACTGTATATTGGTCTAATTTAATTTTGGCTAACAGCTTGGTAATTATATATATATATATATATATATATAGTGTATCGAGGCAGCAAATAATTTTCTAAACATATACTGTTAAATATAAGAGACAATGAATGTCTATTATGTTTAATCATGAGCCGTTCTAAACGTCGTATTTTGGCTTTAATTTCAGTTGAAAATAAAGACGAAAATTCTCCAACATTTGGATAATTTTTTATTAATTTGGTTCTAAGCTTATCCATGTATTCAAATGCATTTGAATACATGATTCTGTTGTCATTTCGCGCTATCACGCGGTGTGACGTCATAGAACCGCTTTGCAAATTTGTGAACTGCGTTTGTTATCTTTGGTAACTATTGCCGTTGCCTAGCGGAGTTTTATGTCAACACAAAATAAAATCGTCGGTGATAGTGGATGTTATTGTGTTACCGTCTTAATAACCTCTCTGAAGATGGCTCATGTGAGCCGAAAGCTTACATTACTTTTTAGTGCACACTTCAAATTATCTGGAAGTTAGGAAGAAAGTTTAAAATTACTTAATTCGTGACAATTTTGCAACCCTATGAAAATGGAAGATGATAAAATGCATTTAAAATACTTGATACTTTTTGATTAAAGCAAAAATTCCCGCAAGCAAAAAAAAGAAAAAAAGAAAAAAAAAAGATATGTGCTGTGTACGGTAAAGGTGACAGAGCTTTACTGAAGTAGTTCGCAAAGTTTAGAGTCGGTGATTATAACCTTATTGATGAAGAACGCTCAGGTAGATCCCCCCCCCCAACTACAGATGAAGACTAAATCAAGATATTGATTGAGAATAATTTGCATTACACGACACGGAAATTACACGGAAATTGACAGAAACACTAATTTTATCAAACTTCGCCATCAATAAGCATTTAGTGAAGCTTGAGTACTCAAATCACTGCAATCTACCGTATGAACTAAATGAAAAGAATCTTTTGGATTGCATTTCTATATGAGATTTGCAGTATAAACGCAATGAAAATTCACCCTCTTTTAAGTAAATTGTGACGAGTTATTTATATATATATATATATAGTCATCCGTAGACAGATCTGTTTCGCTGTATCACAGCTCATTAGTACGGTTAAACATCCGATTGCTTTTTATACAGGATTGAAAACCAACCAAATTGGTGTTAGTCGGCGATTCTACCTCTGGGCTATGGGCGATCGATAGAAGGTGGTAGACTTTTAGCGTGTGATATACCAAGTGTTCATACGCCAGTAGTGAGAGTGTTCTAATTCATGCTAGAGTAGCTACTGTTTTTTCAAAGTATACCATTCTTCCAGAGTATATATATATATATATATATATATATATATATATATATATATATATATATATATTTCCTGTCACGCTCATGGAGAGAGAGAGAGTGACAGAGACAGAGACAGAGAGAGACAGAGACAGAGACAGAGAGAGAGAGAGAGAGAAAGAAACATTAGTGAGGCAGCGTCAGCTCAGGTAATTCTTTTTATGCTATGGAGAAAGATACCGATTTGTCAGATAATGGATCCTCCCCGCTATATTAATAAGAGTTAACAGGAAGTTAACGGGAGAAGTTCTTGAGAAGTTCTTGGGAAGTTCATAGGAGTTCTTTAGACTTCTACTGGAGTTCAGTAAAACAAATAGGCAGCTGATATTAGTCGGCAGTTAGCCAAATACTAAGGAGTCAGCTTTCAGTGGAAGATTACCAAGTTCGAAACATTTTGGGAGTGTTAAGTCAATAAGCAACCGACATAGTCCGATTATAACCTACAGCACGAAAACTACTAAATAACATTTTACTACCAGTTATTAAACTTTACAACCACTTATGAAAATTCTGGCAGTCTATTTGCTCTTTAACAGTAACTTCGTATTGTTTTTTCGCAATAATTATGTCGGCGAGTAGTGAAGAATATATATATCACTCTGTTATAATAAAAACCATTGCGTATATATATATATATATATATATATATATATATATATACAGCCCTTCTGTCACATTCAGTGGTTTGGATTATTATTATTTATTCTGTCTAAATGTAAGTTCTCAATAGTAGGTACATCAATATATGCGTTGCCGTCATTTTGGACGATATCGGGCTAATTCGTAAAGATTATTTTTTCTTATTTCTTAATGTAAGATACTCAATAAAAGGTATATCGATATATATGTTGCCGTTATTTTAGACGGTATATCGGGCCAATTCGTAAATAATATTTTCTCTTATGTCTTAATGTAAGATACTCAGTAGTAGTTACATGAATATATATATCTGTTGCCGTTATTTTGAACGGCATATCGGGCCAATTCGTAAAGATTATTATTCGTATGTCTTAATGTAAGATACTCAATAATAGGTACATCAATATATATGTTGCCGTCATTTTAGACGGGATATCAGAACAACTCGTAAAGATTATTTTTTCTTATGTCTTAATGTAATCTACTCATTAGTACGTACATCAATATATATGTTGCGTCATTTTAGACGCATATCGGGCCAACTCGTAAAGATATTTTTTCTTTGGTCTTAATGTAAGATACTCAACAATAGGTATATCGATATATATGTTGCCGTCATTTTAGACGGCATATCAGGCCAACTCGTAAAGATATTTTTTCTTAGGTCTTAATGTAAGATACTCCATAGTAGGTATATCGATATATATGTTGCCGTCATTTTAGACGGCATATCGGTCTAACTCGTAAAGATATTTTTTCTAAGGTCTTGATGTAAGATACTCCATAGTAGGTATATCGATATATATGTTGCCGTCATTTTAGACGGCATATCAGTCTAACTCGTAAAGATATTTTTTCTTAGGTCTTGATGTAAGATACTCAATAGTAGGTATATCGATATATATGTTGCCGTCATTTTAGACGGCATATCAGGCCAACTCGTAAAGATATTTTTTCTTAGGTCTTAATGTAAGATACTCCATAGTAGGTATATCGATATATATGTTGCCGTCATTTTAGACGGCATATCGGTCTAACTCGTAAAGATATTTTTTCTTAGGTCTTGATGTAAGATACTCCATAGTAGGTATATCGATATATATGCTGCCGTCATTTTAGACGGCATATCAGGCCAACTCGTAAAGATATTTTTTCTTAGGTCTTAATGTAAGATACTCCATAGTAGGTATATCGATATATATGTTGCCGTCATTTTAGACGGCATATCAGTCCAACTCGTAAAGATATTTTTTCTAAGGTCTTGATGTAAGATACTCAATAGTAGGTATATCGATATATATGTTGCCGTCATTTTAGACGGCATATCAGGCCAACTCGTAAAGATATTTTTTCTTAGGTCTTAATGTAAGATACTCCATAGTAGGTATATCGATATATATGTTGCCGTCATTTTAGACGGCATATCAGTCCAACTCGTAAAGATATTTTTTCTTAGGTCTTGATGTAAGATACTCCATAGTAGGTGCATCGATATATATATATATATATTTTTTTTTTAATCATTTCACCCCGAGCAAGGCAGAAACGCCACTGATGTGCAGGGGGTTACATAAATGTAGAAGGATTAATTAGAAAAGAGTGAGGAGTACAAGCTAGTTAGAAAGGAACAATAGAAAGCTGAGAAAGCAGGTGCAATGACAGATACATGGGCGGAGAGAACGTGAAGATTATACAGGGGAGGGGAGAGAGCTAGAGTCCAGTGGTTAGTAGGTGAGTATTAACTTTGCTTTTAAATTTCTGGAGGTCGTAGCCGTCAGGAAAGCAAGAATACGGGAGTGAGTTCCACAGGCGGGAAGTGCGAGAGAGGAAGCTGCAGGAGTAGAATTGTCGTCTGCGTTTGGCTAACCTGACTGTGAATGGGTGGGACCCAGTTGCCAGTCTGGTTGCACGGGTAAACACCTGTTGAGGAGGCATCAGTGACTTAAGCTCATCCGAGCAGAAGCCATGAAAGTATTTATAGAAGAGACTGAGGGAGGCCACATTTCGACGATGGGAAAGTGGCTGCAGACGAGTCGCCAGAGACGGCATATCAAAACAACTCCTAAAGATTATTTTTCTTATGTTTTAATGTAATCTACTCATTAGTAGATACATCAACATATATGTTGCCGTCATTTTAGACGGCATATCGGGCTAATTCGTAAAGATTATTTTTCTCATGTCTTAATGTAATATACTCAGTAGTAGGTACATCAATATATATATATATATATATATATATATATATATATATATATATGTTGCCGTCATTTTAAACGGCATATTAGGCCATTTCGTAAAGATTATTTTTCTTATGTCTAAATTTAAGATACTCAGTAGTAGGTACATCAATATATATGTTGCGTCATTTTAGACGCATATCGGGTCAACTCCTAAAGATATTTTTTCTTAGGTCTTAATGTAAGATACTCAATAATAGGTATATAGATGTATATGTTGCCGTCATTTTAGATGGCATATCAGGCCAACTCGTAAAGATATTTTTTTCTTAGGTCTTCATGTAAGATACTCAATAGTTGGTACATCAATATATATGTTGCGTCATTTTAGACGCATATCGGGCCAACTCCGAAAGATATTTTTTCTTAGGTCTTAATGTAAGATATGCAATCATAGCTATATCGATATATATGTTGCCGTCATTTTAGACGGGATATCAGGACAAGTCGTAAAGATTATTTTTTTTTTATGTTTTAATGTAATCTACTCATTAGTAGGTACAATAATATATATCTTGCCCTCATTTTAGAGGCTATATCGGGCCAATTGGTAAAATTCATTTTTCTTATGTCTTAATATAAGATACTCAATAGAAGGTATATCGATATATACGTTGCCGTCATTTTAGACGGCATATCGGGCCAACTCGTAAAGATATTTTTTTCTTAGGTCAATGTAAGATACTCAATAGTAGGCACATCAATATATATGTTGCCGTCATTTTAGACGGTGTATTGGGCCAATTTCTAGTAATTACTTTTTTTATGTCTTACTCTAAGATATTCAATAGTAGGTATATCAATATATATGTTGCCGTCATTTTAGACGGCATATCAAAACAACTCGGAAAGATTAATTTTCTTATGTTTTAATGTAATCTACTCATTAGTATGTATATCGATATATATGTTGCCATCATTTTAAACGGCATATCGGGCCAATTCGTAAAGATTATTTTTCTTACTGTAAGATACTCAATAATAGGTACATCAATATATATGTTGCCGTCATTTTAAACGACATATCGATATAAACATTTGTAGTCATTTTTTATGGCACGGGCCTACTTGTATTTCGTATATTTCTTCTTACGGTTCATGATTATTTTCACTGATATTGGCTTCTTTTGTTTTTATAGTTGATGCTTATAGGATATGTAATCGTTTTTTTACAGTTTATGCGCTGTAGCATTTTCGTATGATTGATAAGGATTTGTTTCATTACATATATGTGCTTTATTAAGTGCATACTGTGACTCCTTATATTGTTATCAGTGCAATTGATCGGGATTGCATTTGGGATTCTGAGCTTGTATCATAAAGTTTGCTCATCTCAGCGTAAATTTAACTTAATTTTCTTCTCTAATGCATTTACAATCACACAATATTTGGTCGAGCGTAGGTCGCTGTTTGATTCTCAAAATAAAGACTCCAAAATAACTTTCACTTTCACTTTCAGTCAATTTTTGAAGTTCTCTTGAAAGCAAGAAACCGGAAAAGAGTTCTACAAGCGAGAAGACGAGGGAAGAACCCGTTATGTACGACTATATCTTGGTAATTCAAGTGTAAAATGATGAGACCCAAGTGCTAATATAGTTCAGTTCAGGGCCATACGTGAAGCACGCTTGGGCGATAATGTCTCGAAAGCGACATAACTGACTGGGCAGATGATTTTTCCGCAGTATATTGCCATTAATTTCTGTGGTAGATTGATTGCTAACCAAGGCTATAGAACCCAATATGTACTGTTATTTAACCCATAGCTTGCGGTAAAAGAGACAAATTAATATCTTTCCCGAGTGTATTTGCATGTAAGTAAGTACAACAAATTCAACTGGAATTTGAACTCAGCTTTTTGATTTCTTGTTTTGAGCCTATATCTACTACGCCACAACTCCAAAACAGTACTGCGCTGAAATTCATAGAATCTAGGTACCACAGGAAAACGTTCATCAGCACAATTATGATGGAAGTTTTTTTTTTTAATCATATCACTCCAAGCAAGGCGATAACGCCACTGATGCGCAGGGGGCTACGTAAGGGTAAAAAGAATGGAAAAGTGAAAGCCGGAAACCACATCCTAAACAGGGGACAAGGGATGAGCCTCTTCACCTGTTCAATAGACGTAGGTGGAGTGTGAACCGGGCGATAGTTTAGTCTATCTACTCCAGCTGAAAAAAAATAAAGAGAGAAAAGAGTGAAAAGATTGGAAAAGAGAAAGCCGGAAACCGCATCCTAAACAGGAAACAAGGGATGAGCCTCTTCACCTATTCAATAGATGTGGGTGGAGTGTGAACCGGGCGATAGTTTAGTATTTATAGAAAAGGTACAAGTAGCTACATTACAGCGGTGGGAATGAGACTGAAACCGGGATGCCATGTCAGGACTAATAACATTGCAAATTCTTTGAATTTTGTCAGCAATTTCAAAATATATAGCAGGAACACCAAACCATGTGTGGCAGCAATAATAGAAGCATGAACGAATGGCAGACATATAAATATCTATTAGGTTGTCACAAAAATAATGACCACTGGAAATGTTGTATTTTGAAAAGCCATTTTAACACAGCATTCACGGTATATGTAATAATTAATGTGTGCTCTTTAATAATTTTTCACTTACTTTTAGACAGAAATATTCTTGAAGCATAGAACACTTAATTATGAACATGACAAAACATGATCTTTGTTTACTTTTCTTGCATGAATTCAAACTTGGGCACAATATCTACCAAACTTCTGCCAATATCAACAGAGCATGGAGAGATGGGTCCAACAGTGAGCGGATAGTCCAAAGATGGTTCCAGAAATTCCGTACTGGTGATGAGAGTCTTGAAGATGAAGTAGGAATAGGACTGTTATGCAGTCTTGACAAGGAACAGTTGCAAGCGTAACACCTATGTTTCCTTTCTTGACCGAATAGTCATTTGGGATGAAAAGTGAATTATTTATGATAACCGTAAACGATCAAGTCAATGGCTTGATTGCAATGAGTTCCCAAACATTTCCCAAAGCCTAAGTTGCATCAGCAAAAGTTTATGGTAATTGTCTGGTGGTCTGCAATTGGTATTATCCACTACAGCTTTATGGAAGAAGCCAATCAGTGCATTAATGCAGGGCTTTCTGGGTATCCCTCCGACCCTTCTAATTATCGCATTATCAGCCCCTTACCACTTTTTGGCAAAGTGTCCGAGACTATTATTAATACTGAAATGATTAAACATTTTACATCCAACAACCTATTTTCTGACAAGCAGTATGTCTTCCGCTTCGCCAGATTTACTGCTGATGTGCTAAGGGCCAATACCGAAAACATATATCAGGCTCTTGATAAGAACGGCAAAACCCGGGCTGTTGCCCTGGATATCTCGAAAGCGTTTGATAGGGTTTGGCCTGCTAGCATTCTGCGCAAGATACAGGGCTACCGTATAACTGGACGATTGCTCGATTTAATGAAATCGTTCCTGTCAAATCTTAAAATGATGGTCATTCTGAATGGGCATACTTCAAAATTTTTTCATGTGAACGCGGACGTCCTTCAAGGCTATATCCTAGGTCCTACGTTCTTCCTGATACTCATCAAGGATCTTCCTGATGTAGTCAGTTCTCAAATTGGCCTCTGTTCAGATGGCACAACCATCTACTCCCGTCTCAATATGAAATCCGCCAGGGCTGACAATGTAGACCTCGCTTTTGGTCTTGGAAAGGACCTCCAATCTATGATGGATTGGGGTAAGAAATGACTCGTAAATTTTAATCCTTCCAAAACGAAGCTGTTCTCCTTTAACCACCATAGGGAAGCTTTCCTACCTTTCATTAATATGGATCACACTAGTCTCTTTGAAAGCAATATACTGGGACTACTCGGTTTCACTTTTTCAGTCGATCTCAATTGATATGAATACATTAAATCAAAGGTTACATTCAATATTGTTGCCATATCTGGTCAGGTGCTCCTGCTGTTCATATCGGGATTATCAACAGAATCCAAATAAGGATCTGCAATGTAATCGGTACCGATCAGGCAGCTCGACTTCAGTCACTTTCTCACTGACAGGATGTGGCTTCTCTCTGTCTTTTTTGCAAGTATTTTCATGGCTTCTGCTTTCTCATTCTATGATACTCCATACTCATTCGTGTAACTAGATTGGCAACTAGTTCTCACCCTTTTACCGTCAAAGTAGGCAAATGTAACCGCCAATTCTACTCTATCAGTTTCTTTTTTCGCACCTCCCGCCTGTGGAAGTCCCTTTCCCATGCTTTCTTCCCTGATAGCTATAATCTCCAAAAGTTTAAATGCAGCGTCAATTGTCATCTTCTATCTTCTTGTCTCACACATCTCTTACCCGTTCTACAACATCATCTGTACCGTTTTCTTTTCTATCTTATATCTCCTCTCATTGTAACTCTCTGCACCCAAGTGATAGTATTGCTTTGTTTCGGATGAAACGGTTATAAAAAAAAATCAACATGCTGAAATACATGCACGCTTGTAAAAAATGACACCTGCATTGGTGAATCGACGTGGTCCGATTCTGCGATACGATAATGCGCGGCCATATGTTGCAAGAATGACTTTGCAAAAACTCATTTTTCATCCGTTAATTATCATTCTTTAAGCACAATTTTAAATGGGCAAACATTTAGGTCCAAACAACAATCAGCTTTCAAAGATTTCGTCGCATCACAGCCAATAACTTTTTATCAACGAGGAATAAATAATCTCGTCGATCGATGGCAGAGATGCATAGATGCTCACGGCTTGTATTTTGACTAACTTCAACATTTCTACAGTTAATGTTTTAAGAAAAAAAATATGTTTCAGAAATTAGGCATTTTTTGTAACAACCTAATATATATAGGGTGGTCCAAAAGTAGTTGGATAGTAAATGACAACATTTATTTTGAGATTACATATACAATTATATTTGCTAATACAATTCTTACATTAGCAATTAAATATATATCCGGAGTGGTCCAAAATGTAGATGGACAGTAAATGACGACATTTATTTTGAGATTACATATACAATTATATTTGCTAATACAATTCTTACATTAGCAATTAAATATATATCCGGAGTGGTCCAAAATGTAGATGGACAGTAAATGACGACATTTATTTTGAGATTACATATACAATTATATTTGCTAATACAATTCTTACATTAGCAATTAAATATATATCCGGGGGTGGTCCAAAAAGTAGATGGACAGTAAATGACAGCATTTATTTTGAGATTACATATACAATTATATTTGCTAATACAATTCTTACATTAGCAATTAAATATATATCCGGGGTGGTCCAAAAAGTAGATGGACAGTAAATGACAACATTTATTTTGAGATTACATATACAATTATATTTACTAATTTTATTATTACATTGACAATTACATTTTATTGTGTACAATACTACAAAAGCGCAGGTGTTCAAACTGTTGCCCCTCGCAGCTTTAAAGTTTATCTGTCAAGTGTCGAGAAACATTTTGCACAAGTCTCTTTATAAAAGTATTAATGCAGAGCTTTACTGCAGTCAACTTACTGAAATGCATGCACGCCTGCTAAAACCGAGACCTGCATTGGTGAATCCATGTCGTCCAAGTCTACTCAACATTACTGCGCGATTAAATGTTTCAAGAATGACGTTGCAAAAACTCACCGTCTTGGGATACAAGAGTTTACCACATCTTCCATATTCTCTTGATCTTTTACCGACTGATTATCATTTTTAATAACCGAAGCACATTTTATATGGTAAAACTTTTAGGTCTAAACCAGAGGTGGAATAAGCTTACCAATATTTCGTTGCATCACAGCCAATAACTTTTTATCAACGAGGAATAAATAATCTCGTCGATCGATGGCAGAGATGCATAGATGCTCACGGCTTGTATTTTGACTAATTTCAACATTCTCCAGATCATTTTTCAAGAATAAACTTATGTTTCTAAAATCGGCCATTATTTTTGTAATAACATAATAGGATATATTCTGGAGAGAAAAAATTGTGTAGCACAATTTTTCTAGCACAGACCAAGCAATTGTTTTTAATGATTACATTTTGATTCGTAAGTCTGATATTTTTTGCGCTTAAATTGCATCTTGACAGTTTACTACATGTTACCGTGTGAAAAATAAAGAAAAAAGAGGTAGAAAAACGATAAAAAAATAAGACAAAAACAAATCAAAACAAAAATGGACAAATATAATAATAAATTAATAAATAAGGCTTTGAACATTTATTAACCAATATACAAACCGCAATGCTTGAAACAAAAAGTATCTTAAATTGCTGGTAGATATTCTTTATTACAGCGAATTCTGTTTCGTTATTGTTAAGCACTTGGATTTCGTATTTTGACAGTTAAAGTGGCTCCTTGACGCCGTGATAAATATCTACACGTCAAAAGTGGTTTACAGTAAATCAATCGTTAAACTGCCGGCGGCACCCACATATGATGAACCAATTTAAGAGGATGTCAAGTTTTGAAGGTTAATTTGAGCGCCTTCCACTCTTCTATCCAAGCCTTGGACACAGACACAGGGAACGAAAAATCTTCATTGTGCAGGCAGAAAGAGACCTTTCTTCGTTCTCTGTGTCTCATGGGTATGTTGTGGGTAATACTTTTATGTTTCATTCTCTCTCGGAGCTTATTTACTCAGATTTGTTTGTTTTTATTAATTAATTTATTTTAGTCTCGGTCCCTTATTTACCCCCCCCCCACTCCACTCGTGTTTATCTTTTCCATTTCCACCGTTTTGATTAATGATTTACAAACGAATCTCTATGAAGTGTTGAACGCCATATATATATATATATATATATATATATATATATACATATATATATATATATATTACAGAATTATACAAAACCGGCGTTAGCCGACATATTTTAATTTTTTTTTTTAATCATTTCACCCCAAGCAAGGCATCCACTGCCACTATTGCGCAAAGGGTTACATAGGGGAAGGTGATGAGAAAGAGTGGTTAAATATAGGAAATGTCAGAAGGAGGGTGATAGACGGATAGGGATACCGAGGATGAGGGTTGGGTGAGTGGTTTAGTGTGTTTGAGAGAATGAATGCGAGTTAGTGTGTTAGGAGGTGTCTATTGAACTTACATTTAAACTTCTGGAGATTGTAGCTGTCAGGGAAGCAAGTATGTGGAAGGGAATTCCACAGGCGGGAAGTGCGAGAAAAGAAGCTGTTGGAGTAGAAATTGCGGTCACATTTTATCGGTTTCACTGTAAAAGGGTGGGACTTAGTTGCTAATCTAGTATCTCGTGCAAATTCTTACCTAGGGGTCACCAGTTCATCGGAGTAGAAGCCGCGAAAGTATTTATAGAAGAGGCACAGGGACGCCACGTCACGCCGGTGAGAGAGTGACTGCAGCCGGTCTGCCAAATCGGTATCGATCACATTACAGACTCTTCGTTTTTTTTTGTTTAACATTGTTTCTTTTTTTAATGGATACTCGTATTTGAACGGAAAGTCTGTTTATTATATAATATAATTAAACAGTACTTTATAATTTCCACTGTCCTTAATCGTTTGAGAAATATCTATCTTCCGGTAGGAATCAAACCTGTATACTTCCAACACCGGAAAGATGCCGTCTTAAGATCAGGCGTGTCTTACAAATCGATCCACGAAATTTTATTAGTATTATTCGATCATAAGAATCTGGAAAATAACTATATAAAGGTTAAATATATATATAAACTTATTTATAAATGGAACTTTGTCTCTGCCTGTGTGTGTGTGTCCGTTACCTATAGAGTCCGAAATGGCTGAACCGATTTTCTTGAAAATCTACACAGTTGTACTATAAGCGTCTGCGAGTGTTTTTAGCTAGGTTTTGTGTTGAGGTACCCTCGATAAATATCGAAAATCGATAATCTAAAAAATCGGGTTACAGAAGGAATGATACACTTGATACACTCATAAACAAAGACATAAGAAACGATATTCAGAAGTTTCAAGGTTGCAGTTCTTACGATAGTGCAGAAAATCGATAATATATATATATATATATAAGGCAAGATGTTTGTGTGCCTGCCTGTATGTTTGTATTTTTTCAGCCCTTTTATTTTAGTTTTTGCTTCGAGTTTGGCTCTACGTAGGTATAATTGTAGTTCTTACTCTCAGCCATGATTCCATTTACTCAGAAGACTTATTTAGCCTTCAAAATTCAGATTACGATGAAAAAAAAATTATTTGATATCGATACCAGGAAATGAAAATTTGACTTACATCCATTCATTTTTCTTTCAGTCTACGGTTTCGCTTTAACTGGAAACAACTATTGCTTTTTAGTCTTTCGTGCCAACGTCCAAAGAGTCTGAGCTCCAGGACCATAGATTAGTTTTAAAGCTTTCATTACGCCCGAGCAACGTCGGGCTATACTGCTAGTATGACTTAAATTAAGTACTGCACCATGTCTAATGAGGTGTGAAGTAGACGTGGGGGTCAATAAAAAGGTTCAGACCCTCTTTTCTCATTATGCGTCCCAGGAATGCCTGTTGTTTTCCTTCTTTTTTGTTTAATCCAAGTATGGATTTTCTTGTTATCGCTGCTTTTCCTTCCTCATCGCTCTCATGTTCTGCCCATGTTATTCTCAGCATTTAACGCTAGGAGCATATCGTTGACGCTCCAAGTCTCGTCTTATTTTGTTTCACCTTGCTTCTCTTACCAGAAATTTCAACTATCTCTTTCGTAATTAAGATTTTCAGTATCAGGTTTTCATTCAGTTTCCTTTATCCCGGGCTAATCTAGCTAAGCACACTCGCAGACGCTTATAGTACAACTGTGTAAATCTTCAAGAAAATCGGTTCAGCCGTTTCGGTGTCTATAGGTAACGGACGCACACACACAGACACACACACGCACAAAGTTCCATTTATAAATAAGTTTAGATCTGTTGTGGAATCTTTCCTTTTTCTATGATAACGGACTCGACTTGAGTATACATATACTCCTGCCATAGTGAGATATCTCAGAGTAGTAGAGACATCGTACGAGTACCGTAAGAGGTCGGTGAGTTACCGAGAGATACTGAAGTTACACAGAGAATACCGCGTCAGTAGTCATAGTAGCTCTGAGCTCCACTCAGACAGAATAGTATTACACGGACATACTAATTTCAGCACGGCTTCACTTCAGAGACTTGTATATATATATATATTCCTTACTAATAGTATTCTAGGATCACTAACCTGCGTTCAAGTTTGTATTTTTACGTTTAATATAACCTATTTTTCTCTCTCAAATTATCTGGTTTGTTGTTCATTATTTTGTGCGGTTCCTAACCCGGAATCCACAACATTATCAAATACAGCTGAGTCGATTCAAGATATAATAATGCTAGCATTCACAGAGTAAGAGAAATAGGGTGAAACAGCGGGTACTCTTGAATAGCATGTGTGAATGGATGACAGAACAGAGTCAAAGAGGCTGAAAAAATATAGGAAGTTTTGTTGACCAATGAACGTTCATATCTTAAAATGACATGTCACGTAACAGATTCATTTAATACAGAGTATAATGAACGCAAGAGAAGCAAGGTGAAAAAGCGAGTAATCTATTTAAGGAGCTCGTGTGAATGGAAAATAGAACATTGAGAGTAAATAGTCAAAGGATTCTCAGTGTAAAAAAAGACAGGAAAATTGGAGAAAGCCTTGGTCACTCACACCTTGAAGGTAGCTTGCACATAAAAGATGCTATTTCTGTGAGTCACTAATATTTATTTATTTATTCTTCTTAAATTTAAAACAACGAAGAATAGATTTATTAGTTCCCGTAAATTTGTTTTACGGCTTTTTTATTTTCATTTTCTGGTGTATCATAATATTTAATCAATAAAGAACCTCATTGCGTGTTTCACGACTGCAAGATAGCCGTAGAAATGCCCCATTGCATCGTTAAATATATGCGCGTTTTGGCGCAGTGGATCTCGGCTCAGAACGAGAGATCAGGGAACCGAGTTCGAATTCCAGTTGAATTCCTTGCATTCACTTACGCGCAAATACCCTTGGGAAAGGTATTAATCCGTCTCTTTCCTCTAGTTATGGGTTAAATAATAGGACAGATTGGGTTCTATAGCCTTGGTCGGCAACCAGTCTATCGCAGAAAGCAATGGCAACCTACTGCGGGATAATCTTCTGCCCAGTCAGTCATGTCTCGGAAGAGACATGATCGCCCAAGCGTGTATCACGTAGGGCACTTAACGGACTGAACTTTAAGAAAATATTACAGTAACAATCATAATTATGAATGCGGGTCATTATTCAAAGTTATAGAGTGCAGATGAAACAATTTAAAACTGACAAGTTTTTCAATTTCACTGATGCAGACGTTAAAAACAAGAGAACGTTACCACCTTCTCTATCATCTTTCTTTTTTTCATCGACACCAAATAGCGTCTCTGATATAACGTTTACCCCTTTCCTCGCGATAAAAACGGGTTAGTATATTAATTATGAGGTACTGACAGGGCGTAACTTACGCATTAACTGTGTAAGGAACAAACGAGAAAAATAGTTACTAAAATTAATCTGATTCTTACAAGCCTACTTACGAAAGAGACAGATGACATTTCTGTGAAACATGATGAAGAAAGAAGGCTTCGAAAATTAAACACTCACAAAACACCCTAGCTGTAAGAGAAACACAGTGAAACAGTAGAAGTGACTTAGGGAATTAGCAGAATCATATGTAATATTTTGACACAACTAAATAAACATATTCTTCCAAAGAAAAAGAAAATAATTCTGTTAATACCCCAAGGTTATTAATGAAAAAATAGCAAATAAAATAAAGCAATTTTTTTAGAAATAATAATGTGATATATTTTTTAAATTCTTTGAAAATAGAAAGTTCTAATTCCTGTTGGGTTCGTGAAATTCAATTATGTATAAATTCAATTATGTATAAATACGCTTGGAAAAGTTATAAATACACCTATTTTCATCCCAGTTATCGGTTAATTAGTAAACTAAACCATTATTATCTAAACTAAACCATTATTATCTAAACTAAACCATTATTATCTAAAAAAACAAACAAAAAATAAAAAATAAAAAATTCTTAGTATCTAAAAATATTTTCTGGCTTTAAATAATCTAAAAAATATTGATTGATAAGCCGTACCAAAAATTATGATAGTTATTATACTAAATGTAGGAACCATTATCGGACAGAATTAGCACTTATTAAGCTTAGCTTAGTAATTGTCAATCTATGAGAAACTTTACTATTTATAGTCCTGCACTTTTTGACACAAAGCGGAAGTGCAGATTTATGTGAAAAGAAAAAAATTGTCAAAGAAAAATACAAAGCATTAATTATTTTATTTTATTTTTTTTTTTGCTTGTCATCTTATATTTGTCATCGGAAATCCTATAAACTGGTGTGGTCAAAACATTTTAGACGTTCAACCAACGGAAATCACAATAGGACGAGATGGCAAAAAAAAACCATTCCTTTTCATTCTCTTTCCTATTTAAATGCATAGGAATGCAGAAAAATAATCGTGGATTTTAAATTATCTGAAAATCAACAGAAAAAAAACATTGCGTTGTTAAATTTGAATATCCGAAAAGCAAATTAAAAAATATGTATCGTTAGATTTGATTAATTGATTTGCTGTTTTTTTTTATGGCATATCAAACCTTTGCAGGTTATTTAAAGCCAGAAAATGCTTTTAAATTGTACTAATATACCAAAGAAGCTGCTGGTATACGGAGGATAGTGTTAGATCTTCAAGAGAATGTTTGGGAGAGTGATTCCAAGCAGCAACTGCAAGGCATCCTGGGTAATAAAAGCAACTGAAAAGAATGGGTGTTGTCAAATTTTAATATATTTTTAAACGATTCACCCCAAGCAAGGCAGTACTGCTACTGGTGCGCAGGGGGTTACTAGAGAGAAGAACAAAAGAAAGAGGAACAATATACAGCAGGTGGAGAAGATCGTGGAAAAGATAAGAGAAAAATGGGAGTCAAGGGTATACAAGAAGGCAATTGACTTTACACTTGAACTTTAGGAGATTGTAGTTATCAGGGAAGCAAGTGAACGGAAGTGTGAGAAAAGAAACTGAGAGAGTAGAAGAGACAGTTATATTTGACTGTTCTCACTGTAAACGGGTGAGACCTAGTTGCCAGTCTAGTAGCACAAGTAAATTCATGTAGAGGGGGCAACAGGGAGATAAAATTGTCAGGTAAGAGGCCGTGAAAATATTTGTAGAAAAGACAGAAGAAAGCCGTATTCCGACGGTGAGAAAATGGCTGGTCGAGCAACCAAATCGGTATCGATTACATTGCAGATCCTCCTTTGAATTTTGTCGAGCATGCCGAGATGAATAGCAGGAGCGCCCGACCAGATATGGCAATAGTATTGTACGGGCGAATGGTAGATTTGTATATGTGTAAGACGGATTCTGACAAGAAAAACTTCTTGGCCCAACACAATGACCCAACTTTCATAGCAGTAGCTGTGGCTGTTGATTCGATGTAGAATAAAAAGTAAATAAAAAAATATGTATTGTTAAATTTAATTGATTGATTTGCACTTTTTTATGAAATATAAACGTTTGCAGGTTATTTCAAGCCAGAAAATGCTTTTAAATTGTACGAATGTACCAAAGTAACTGCTGGTATACCGAGGATAGTGATGGTATACCGAGGATAGTGATGGTATACCAAGGATAGTGATGGTATACCGAGGATAGTGATGGTATACCGAGGATAGTGATGGTATACCAAGGATAGTGCTGGTATACCAAGGATAGTGCTGGTATACCGAGGATAGTGCTGGTATACCGAGGATAGTGATGGTATACCAAGGATAGTGAAGGTATACCGAGGATAGTGCTGGTATACCAAGGATAGTGCTGGTATACCAAGGATAGTGATGGTATACCGAGGATAGTGCTGGCATCCTGAAGAGAATGTTTGAGCGCGTGATTCCAAGCCATAACTGCAAGACATTTTGAGTATTAGAATAAATAAAATAGTACTTTTTTTTAAAGATACCAGTGGGTGTAACAGTTACTTATGGCTAATATCAGTTGATAGGTAGTTATGGGAAGTTATTTCACCATTGCTCATCCATAAACGTAATTTTTGCCAAGATGGCCGGTGATGAGACAAAGCAATGTGAGAAGTGATTTGCTTTTGATGGCTTATCAACCCTTTATGGGTTATTTAAAGGCAGAAAATATTTTTCGCTTATAAGACTTTTGGCGAGATATTAATGATTTACTGGTACGTTCTAACCCATAACAGGGAGATAAGAGGTGGATATAGAGAGTATTTGCGCGTAAGAAAATATAACGAACCCAACAGGAATTGGAAGCCGTTATCCATTGCACCAACTGCACATCCAAGCTTACAGCACATAGCATCCCAAGCGGTCATCCATTTACGTACTTACCGGACTTGACGTTGTTTAACATCGGTGGTCGTACGAGAATCAGTATTTCAACGCAATACAGTCGTAAGCCCATCAAATTTGAATACCTGAGTCAATCCGTTAAGTGCCATACGTGATACACACTTGGGCGATCATGCCTCGAAAGAGAAGTGACTGACTGGGCAGAAGATTATCCCGCAGTCAGTTGCCATTACTTTCTGTGGTAGACTGGTTGCCAGCCAAGGTTATAGAACCCAATCTATCCTGCTATTTAACCCACAACTAGATGGAAGAGACGGATTAATACTTTTACCAAGGGTATATGCGCCTAAGTGAATGCAAGGAATTCAACAGGAATTCGAACTCGGCTCCCCGTTTTTTCGTTCCGAGCCTATATTCACTGCACCACAACGGACATCTTTGAATGCCTGAACAATGTGAAAAAAAAAAAAATTATGGATCATCTAATTTGAATTTTTGAAAATCAAAAAAAAAAAAGAGAGGATAAGTGATTACGTGTCATTCTTTTGTGGAATCACATCTAGTTTTCTGCAGTTAGATGTGAAGATGACAAGACACTACACAATACGCTTCAAATAATGGAAGCCTTAATATTATTATTAATAATAATTTTAATAATAATGATAACAATAATAATAATATTGGTAACAATGATAATAATAATGAAAATAATGTTAATAATAATAATGATCATAACAACAACAACAATAATAATAAAAACACGAAACCAACTCTTATTAATATTCATTATGAACACGGCCACAGAATGCTGACTGGGTGAGTGAGGGGTTAAAACATTTCTGTTGCTAAAAGACTTAATATCACAATGTATATATTAAAGCTAAGAAAGAAATTGTTTAATGGCAAATAGATTAGCCAAATTAAATGTAATTTATGTCTGTTAGAAGAAAAAACCCTGTTATCTTAAAACACCTAAGTAACCATAATTGACTAAGCAAAAGAAGTGAACTGATGATTACATGCAGACATATAAATAAATATCTGCTAAAATTTGACCCGGATTAATATAGAGTTTTTATATAGACCTTTTACTGTCATTATTTTCATGTTTTCCCTAAACTACTAATCCCTCTTGATACATATGCACAAACCGTACACCCACTGCGCTTAAAATTTTATACTTACTAATTTACCTTTTGAGATTTGACATTTTAATTTAAAGTTTAAAGTTTTAGTTTAAATTAAATTAAGTAATAAAATTTAAAAAATGGAAAAATAGCACCCCAGCATAGCAATAAAGAACTACCCAACATATTGTGAAAGAAAAATTCAAATCCCGGAACAGTCAGTTCAGTTCAAATTATACACCTGATTGTATAGTTCATGAAAATCCGAGATGTGCTATAAACGTATGATAATATATATATATATATATATATATATATATATATAATGGCAGATAATCGATTATGTCTATTTCTAATATATTAGCATGCAAAAGAATTATCATATTGATAATATTTTTTTTTAATCATATCACCCCGAGCAAGGCGGTAACGCCACGGATGTGCAGTGGGCTACGTAAGAGTGAAAAGATTGGAAAAGAGAAAGCCGGAAACCATATCCTGAACAGGGAACAAGGGATGAGCCTCTTCACTTGTTCAATAGACGTGGGTGGAGTATGAGCCGGGCGATAGTTATATACGGTAATATTGATAATTTCCTATTTAGGATTGGGTTTCCGGTTTCTTCTAAATTCTACTTTAATTGTATAGTTCAACGTCTCCTATACTTACTTTTGAACAGGAGCAGAGGTTTATCCCTTCTTTCCTATTTAGGATTCGGTTTCCGGTTCATTCTAAAGTCTACTTTAACTCTATACTTCAACGTCTCCTATACGCTCTTTTGAATAAGAATAGAGTTTTATCCCTCGTTTCCTGTTTAGGGTTAGGTTTCCGGTTGCTTTTAAAGATTTTTCAATTTATTTCTCTCTCGGTAGCTCTTTGTGTCTTAACGACATTTCTGCCTTACTTGGAGCGAATTGATTTTTATAATAAGAAGAATTACTATGCTAGAAAATAAAACGAATGAACAAAATCAATAAAATCAATGAAATTTTTACAAGTAGTCGATGATTTGCGCGATCTATAATGACTCTTATGCCATCTTTTATTTACTTGATCCTCGTCCATCTCTTATCTTTTTTTCGGCGTCCCTTGTAATTTTCTTTTATTCTTTCACTGTGACCCCTGCGCACTAGTGACATGTCTGCCTTGCTTGGGGTGAAATAAAAAAAAAATGAACAAAATGAATCAATTATGCTATATCTTTGCATAAAAGAGAAGCTAACAGATTCTGCGAATTTGAGAAATTTGGATCTCAAGATTCAGTTCCTGTTGTATCGAGGTGTAAGTGATGCATTTCATAAGCATAAGATAGTGGAACAATTACAATTGAATCATTTGCCTCTGAATGCACGCGCGGAAGCTGACTACAGATCACGTGTTGTAGAACACCACCACATAAACCAACACAACTCATCTACATATAGAAAGGCCGTTCAGAAAAGACAAAACCATTTAAGTAACGAAAACAAAATATGGCAATGGCGTTTTAGGAAAAAGAAAAAAAAACCTTTTCAGAATAATAAGGCTTAAAAAAGAAACAAAATGTCCGCTATATCAGTCAGTTAAATGCCATACGTGAAACACGCTTGGGCGATCATGTCTCGAAAGAGACACGACTGAATGGGCAGAAGATTATCCTGTAGTAGGTTGCCATTACTTTCTGCGGTAGACTGGTTACCCGCCAATGTAATAGAACCCAATCTGTCCTGTTATTTAACACATAACTGGAGGGAAATGATGGATTAATACCTTTCCCAAGGGTATTTGCGCGTAAGTGAATGCAAGGAATTCAACTGGAGTTTGAACTCGGCTCCTCGATTTCTCGTTCCGAGTCGATATCCACTGCACCTCAACGCTCATCCGCAATATAGCTAACTGAAAATAATTATAGATTGTTTAATTTGATTATCTAAAAAACAAATAAAAGTAAATTACCTCTCGACAAATTTGAAAACCAACGTGAACATTATATGTCATCAAATGTTTGAAAACCGACTAAAAAAATCAAAACATCGGCAGTCAAATAGTAAAGCAATATATATTCCGCTGTTGAACAAAAAACTCTTGGAGAACACTTATAAAACCACACCCTGAAATCCCGTACGTTTGCCCCCTATTTTTTAACTGTTCTCATCGGATTAACATCGGCTGCCTCGTTGCACTCTCTTAAAATCCCGTAGGTTTTTCCCATATTTTTTAACTATCCTCATCGGAATTATCATCGGCTGCGTTGTTGCATTCTCTTGAAATCCCGTAAGTTTGTCCCCTATTTTTTAACTGTCCTCATCGAAATTACCATCAGCTGCATCGTTGCACTCTCTTGAAATCCCGTAAGTTTGTCTCCTATTTTTTAACAGTCCTCATCGGAATTAACATCAGCTGCCTCGTTGCACTCTCTTGAAATCCCGTAAGTTTGTCCCCTATTTTTAACTATCCTTATCGGAATTACCATTACCTGCATCGTTGCACTCTCTTGAAATCCCGTAAGTTTGTCCCCTATATTTTAAATGTCATCATCGGAATTACCATCAGCTGGCTGTTTGCACTCTCTTGAAATCCCGTAATTTTTGCCCCTATTTTTTAACTATCCTCATCGGAATTACCATCAGCTGCCTCGATGCACTCTCTTGAAATCCTGTAAGTTTGTCCCCTATTTTTTAACTGTCCTCATTGGAATTACCATCAGCTGCCTCGTTGCACTCTCTTAAAATCCCGTAGGTTTTTCCCCTATTTTTTAACTGTCCTCATCGGGATTACCATCGGCTGCCTCGTTGCACTCTCTTGAAATCCCGTAAGTTTGTCTCCTATTTTTTAACTGTCCTTATCAGAATTACCATCAGCTGCCTTGTTGCACTCTCTTGAAATCCCGTAAGCTTGACCCCTATTTTTTAACTATCCTCATCGGAATTACCATCAGCTGCTTCGTTGCACTCTCTTGAAATCCCGTAAGTTTGTCCCCTATTTTTTAACTGTCCTCATCGGAATTACCATCGGCTGCCTCGTTGCACTCTCTTGAAATCTTGTAAGTTTGTCTCCTATTTTTTAACTGTCCTCATCAGAATTACCATCGGCTGCCTCGTTGCACTCTCTTGAAATCTTGTAAGTTTGTCTCCTATTTTTTAACTGTCCTCATCAGAATTACCATCGGCTGCCTCGTTGCACTCTCTTGAAATCTTGTAAGTTTGTCTCCTATTTTTTAACTGTCCTCATCAGAATTACCATCGGCTGCCTCGTTGCACTCTCTTGAAATCTTGTAAGTTTGTCTCCTATTTGTTAACTGTCCTCATCGGAATTACCATCGGCTGCCTCGTTGCACTCTCTTGAAATCTTGTAAGTTTGTCTCCTATTTTTTAACTGTCCTCAACAGAATTATCATCAGCTGCCTCGTTGCACTCTCTTGAAATCCCGTAAGTTTGTCTCCTATTTTTTAACTGTCCTCATCGGAATTACCATCGGCTGCCTCGTTGCACTCTCTTGAAATCTTGTAAGTTTGTCCCCTATTTTTTAACTGTCCTCATCAGAATTACCATCGGCTGCCTCGTTGCACTCTCTTGAAATCTTGTAAGTTTGTCCCCTATTTTTTAACTGTCCTCATCAGAATTACCATCGGCTGCCTCGTTGCACTCTCTTGAAATCTTGTAAGTTTGTCTCCTATTTTTTAACTGTCCTCAACAGAATTATCATCAGCTGCCTCGTTGCACTCTCTTGAAATCCCGTAAGTTTGTCTCCTATTTTTTAACTGTCCTCATCGGAATTACCATCGGCTGCCTCGTTGCACTCTCTTGAAATCTTGTAAGTTTGTCCCCTATTTTTTAACTGTCCTCATCAGAATTACCATCGGCTGCCTCGTTGCACTCTCTTGAAATCTTGTAAGTTTGTCCCCTATTTTTTAACTGTCCTCAACAGAATTATCATCAGCTGCCTCGTTGCACTCTCTTGAAATCCCGTAAGTTTGTCCCCTAGTTTTTAACTGTCTTCATCAGAATTATCATCAGCTGCCTCGTTGCACTCTATTTCATTTTGTATACGGCCTGGTGACGGTAGATGCCAAACCACGACGATGTAATGTTTTGAAAAAAATTGCGCAAAAGACTATTTGCTCATTCATTGTGAATACGATAGTCACGTGGTATACAGACATATTGGCGTCTTATTTCTGTCTGAACAACACCCGATGAGCGAATGTATGTTGACGCATTTGAATTAAAGTCCGTTCTGGTTGGCTGCAAAGGTAAGTTTAAATTACATTTAGGGTCTGAAGATATTCAACAAATTTGATTTTGTCCTGGAAAAATTCAAACTTTTCAGCTTTAACACGGAATCTGTATTGTTAAAAACAGAAAATATACGCTACAAAAGTTCATCTTCGGATACAGCTGCAACGATGATATCATCAATAAATGCTGCAACTCTAATCAATCCAGTCAGCATGGCGAGCATTTTTTTTTTTTGCTGGAAAATGGCTGGTGCTGGTTTGACTCCGAAGCTAAAGCGTTTTCATTTGAACAGACTCTTGTGGGTATTGATAATAAGGAGCTCCTTAGACTCCTTTTCAACTCCCGGTTGGAGAAAAGCATCGGAAAGATCAATTTTTACGAAGAAATTTTCGCCATTTAATTTAGTAAAAAGATCCCCTGGAACTGGCAGTGGATACTGATGTGCATCTAGATAATTATCTAAACCAGTTGAGTAGTCAGCAAATATCTGGACTTTTCTATTTGCATTTTTAATACTACAATAGAAGCTGCGCATTGAGAATAATTTTTAGGCTCTATTCCACCTTCTTGCTGAAGACGTTGAAGTTCTTTTTCAACCATATCATAAGACAAAGGTCGTTTTGGTCTAAAATTTGGTTTAGAATCCTTATTTAATTTAAAAATTGTCTTACTTTTAGTACTGAAACCAAGGCCCTCCTGAAAAACGTCACTGAACTTATTTTCAAGTTTTTCCGTAAAATTTTTTTCAATGTCCGAAACAGACGTAAGACTAAATGTGTTGAACACAGACTGGAGAGGAAGTTCAAAAAAATTAAGCTGTTCAGTCCAGTCCGAGACCAATTAAATTCACTTCAGAATTTTCTGTAGCACAGCATACACTCAAAAATGTGGTAGTTCGAAATGTAACTTTAGAAGTTAACTCACCAGTTAAATGAATTTGGTCCCCAGACGCGCTTCTTGATATGTGATCTGTTGCAGACAAACATGGCTCTCCAAGTAATTTTCAAGATGGGATATTAACGTAATATCTGACGCTGTGTCAATCTGGAAACGAACTGGTTTGTTGTTCACTGAAACAATATATTTTCTGTTGCTTTTATAGTCTGCCTTGAATGTTGCGAACATCGAGTTTATTTACGTCGGCTTTCTTTTTCGTTTTTTAAAGAATTTCTTGTGAATTGGATTTTCAGTAACTTTTTAAAAATTTGTGTTACAAAATTTTGTAAAAATTTGTGTTACAAAATTTTCTTTATGTCCAATCTGAAGGTAAACATAGACTTGCGTTTCTTAAACGAGCAAAAAGTACGTAATGTCAATCACCACAAAACCAACAAGTTGACGGAGGCTTCGTTTTTTTGTTGCTTGGACGTTCCCTGTTAACAATAGGGTATTTAATTTTTGCATTCACATGGGGTCGTTTTAAATACTTAAAAGATTGTCACATTCAGTTGTTAGAGCTGGAATTGTTACGTGTTTATCGTGCCCCAATTTGGAAAGTAGTCTGGTCTGAATATAACTGTGTCCTTCAGACGTCAGTCCTGTGATAAAAATCAAACATTTAAACTTCTCCTCTGTGAGGGAATTCAGTTTATATATATATTTTTTCATTTCCGATTTAGATACCAGCGAACGCTACGTAATCGTTTTCGTCATTTTTTCTAATATGAGACAATTAAACCTGGTATTAAATAGTGACTGTTTTATCCAAGGATTTCTTTTAGTAGTTCTACTGTTTCTGTTAAATCCGTTGGCTGCTTTAGTGGGATGTAATTTGTGTAACGGTCCTTTTCCTGGATTCCCTGTTTCCGAATTAGTAAAAGGATTTTCCAATGTTCAACTTTCTGTGAAAATACGTCTTGGAAAATGGCTGTCTTTTGTACCACGAAGCAAATGTTTTTCCGCTTTCATTTTTGTAATGGAATTCCGTTATGTTGTTAGCAATGTTATCCACAGAATTTAGTTCAAATTACTTCATTCTTTTAAAATTTCCAGTTGGTAACTGTGTTGTTGATTGAACGGTTGAGTTATCATAGTCAACAACTGCTGTTGTGATATTTGGAACTGTTCTAGTTTTTGATTCAATATCTTTTTCAGTATGTCTGGTGATATCACCATTTTTACGAGTTTTTGTTTATCTCATCCTCGTTGCCAAACATTTGTTGTAACCCCAAATATTAGGGACAACAAAATATAACAAACAAAGTTAAATATATTTTGAAACACAAGAATATTCGTTTTTTTTATATATTCTCACCGACCAGGATACAGCAGAATTGGGTTGGATAACAAATTACTGTCTACACGAGGAAGTATTGTCCAGCACCCATGTTGTTGTGCTCTCTTACCTTCTTTTGTGAAAAGTCAATGAATCGTTAGGGAAGACTTGGTTTTCCTAAGAGAAAGATTAAAAGAAAAAAAAAAGATAAAAATGTTTCTACCAAAGCAGGATAGTTCAGACAAAAAGAATAGGAATAATAAAAACTAGGATAAAAACGTATCTTTCAATGTAGGATAGTGAGAAAAAAGACAGAAAGACAGAGTAAAAGAAAAAATGAGATAAAAACGTGTCTTTCCAAGTAGGATAGTTCAGATAAAAAGAAAGACAGGCAAAAAAAGGAGTAAAAAACAGGTGATATAAAAAAAACGTGTCTTTCGAAGCAGAATAATTCAAACAGAAATAAAGAAAAAGAATGAGAGCAAAAGAAAAAATGAGATAAAAACGTATCTTTCCAAGTAGGATAGTTCAGATAAAAAGATAGACGGGCAAAAAAAGGAGTAAAAAACAGGTGATATAAAAAAAACGTGTCTTTCGAAGCAGAATAATTCAGACAGAAATAAAGAAAAAGAATGAGAGCAAAAGAAAAAATGAGATAAAAACTTTTCTTTTAAAGCAGGAGAGGGCAGACAAAAAGAAGAGAAAAAGAAAAAAAATGAGATAAAAACGTGTCAGGAGAGTGCAGACAAAAAGAAAGTAGGAAGAAGGGTAAAAGAAAAAATGAGGTAAAACCGTGTCTTTCAAAGCAGAAGAGTGCAGACAAAACGAATGAGAGAAAGATTAAGATAAAAACAAATGTGATAAAATTGTGTCTTTCAAATCAGCGTAGTCCAGGTAGAAAGAATAAAAGTAAAGAAAAAATTAATTGAAAGACGTCTTCCAAAGCAAGGATAATCCAGACAAAAAGAAAGACAGAAAGAATAAAAGTAAAATACAAAATGCGATAAAAAACTTGTCTTTCAAAGAAGGATAATCCAGAAAAAAGAAAGAGTAATAATAAGTGTAAAAGATACGAAAAAAAGTGTCCGTTAAAGCAAAAGACTAAAAGAGACTGAGAAAGAATTCGTGGAAAAATAACATGTCCGCCAAAAAACATGTCCGCCAAAACAGGATAGTTTAGAAAAAAAAGGAATGAATAAGAGTAACAAATGAGATAAAAAAAAAGTGTCTTTCAAAGCAGGAAATTTTAAAGAATAAGAAAGACAAAGAATAAGAACCAAAGAAAAAATGAAATAAAAAATGGTTCTGCCAAAGCAGGAATTTCAAACAAAAAGAAAGAACGATTAAGAGTAAAAGAAAAAAAAAAAAAAAGAAAATATCATTAAAGAATTTCTATTTTTCAAGTTTGCCGCTCAAAGTTGTCTTTGGAAAGTTTCAAAAAAAGACGTTAGGGGCTTTTTTGGCGAACCAACTTTTGGCCACGTGACCGACAGCCTTGTTCCCACAGCATACAATAAAAAATCGACTTGGCTTGCGGACGGGTTTCACTGGTGAATGTGGTAAAATTATCCAACCTTTATTTGAGAGGGGGAAGATGTATCTCCTCCCACATTCTTTTCGAAGTTAAAAAAAAAATGGCGAAAAGTAAAGGGCAAAAATTATTTCTAACCCTTGTCTTTAATTTTGCTTTCTTTCATTAAATTGTAGCTTTTGCACTTTTTTCTTAACGTATGTAAGCGTGTGATTGCCCCTTTCCCTCCTACTGCCACCTCCCTCTCTTCCTTTTCTCTCTACTTCTTCTTTTCCTTCTTCCTTTCTGCCCGCTTTTTCAGTGCTTTATTTACCGCCTCTCTGCAGCGAAAACTAACGCCTGCCGCAACTTTTCTCGACAGCTATCCACTTTTTTTTCGCCGCCTCGGTTCATACGTCTGTCCGCCCGCACCATATAGGCACATACACACCCCAAGGGCGTGTAACCACCGTGCGCGAATCGTGAATGCCGCGTGGGGGCGCTGGCAGCGTGTGACGGATGCGGGAATGAGCCGCTCAGTCACGTGCTACCTTCTTTCTCGCCTTTTTTTTTTGCCTTCAAAAGCGGACATGTCTGATTCCAATGTTTGACAGAAGATGAAAATAGGCGTGATGAATGTTTTAGAGCCAGGCTTTTCTTGAACGGAAGTTAATGTGTATGGCCGGCAATTATGGACTTGAAAATACAAGACGTATATTTTGTTGTTGTTTTAGTTTTACTTAATGGAATGTAACAAAAAGAAAAGTTCGCTCGTGACCGGATGGATAGCGTCATCGATATTCAGACGGATAGTCAGACAGTACGCATTAAAAAAGATGATTTTGCGCTTTTGTTTAGAAAGTCGATTGTCAGAGAACTGTATTCTTACGAAGTGATTTTTATTTGTATTCTTGTTTCTGTAATTTAAAACTTAACGATTCAATTATTTCCTATATCGGTATATATATATATATATATATATATATATATATATATATATATTTGAAAATGTATGGCCAAGTGGAATAAAAGTTTTTGTGTGACGCGTTTCATTTGTGGTGAATACGGAATTAAAAGTAACTCTCTTCTCTTCGTCACTTTTACAAAAATTTCACAATTCCATATGAAATCTAAAGTTTGACTAATAGAAAAAGGATTGATCCTCATACTGAAAGAAAAAAACGCAACTAAATTTCGTGATCCAATGTGAAATTAATTTTCTAACCAATGAAAGGAAGCGATTTGCAAAACTCAGAAAAGAGTTAACAATACAGTGTGAAAACGTTTCGGTATAAAAGAAGGAAGGAAAGTTAAATCAATCAGTCAGATGGAAGCAGCAGCATGTGACAAAAACTTCAAACCACTGATCCGGACATAAGGTCTCGTCACACATTCTTTCCCCTTCTGTGTGCTAATTTCCTTTATCTCTCCGTCCTTTAGACCATTCTCCCAGTCAACAAAGAAGACAACAATAACAAGAACAAGATACTGAAATGTCCGATGAATACAATTTTCTTTATTGCTTCACCTTCCTTTTCACTTTCTCGCCGGCCATAAAAAAGGAAAGAAACAGACTTTATTAAACACATTCTGCTACCTACAACTACAAGCTCTAGATTCACTTAATTCCTTGCTACTATTTCTCTTGGAACATTTAACACCTAGAATTGATGTTATTCTGTTCTGTTAACAAAATTCTACTTTAGCATACAAATTAAATACTTTTATTATTTCCAAACTTCAACCTTCTGATGATTACGAATAACCTTTAAGTTTTAGGGAGTTTGGTTATGTTTGACACAAGGCCAATTTAATAATCATTCAACCAGCTGCTCCCTACTTCACATCCTTTTTTTCCGTTTTGTCATAAATTTTACCCAAGATTGCTCTTGATATATAAAAATTTAAAAGTCGTTATGTGAACGGTGTACACACACACACACACACACACACACACACACACATATATATATATATATATATATATATATTTATATATATATAGTAATTTCTTTATTAATGGTTGGAGTTCATAATAAAAACATTTCTTTCGCTATATAAGAGCTGTCGTGTTTCGCTGTTATTCCTTTATTACTTACTTCTAGTAAGGTAAATAAACATGAGTTCGGAACTTAACATACCGAAGGCTACATATGCATAAATCTGACACATCTTTATTTACAAGTAAAAAAAAGATTCTTAATAATGGCTAAAAGTATAGCTGAAAAGGATCGAAAATACAAAAGCTTTGGAAAATTCTTATCTGATTTAAGTTCCGAAAAAAAAAAAGATTATACAACACATAAAAATTATATAAAAAAAACTTAATGATAATATTTTTGTTTGTCATTTTTAATGGAAGCTGTAGAAAAGAGAGATTGTTCTCCAAATACACGATATATATATATATATATATATATATATATATATATATATATATATATATATATAATACAATACAATACAAGAAATCTAGAAGCGAGCCACCACCTACCGCGGTTTCACTCTACGGTTCTTCAGGGTAAGAGGCTAACAACTAAGATTAAAATAGCAAATATATAGAACTCAAGTAAAGAAGAAACCAAGACAAGAAGGGTGGAACAACCTTTATTAAAACTAAAAAAAACTAAACAAAAAAACCCAAACACTAATTAATTGAGTAAGCAATGTTTTACGTTTTTACATTTATTCAGAATTTCAGTTTTAGAATTTATCAAGTTCCGCGCGAGTTCGAACAATGCTATATATATATATATATATATATATATATATATGTCAGATGAAATAAATTGCAAACATAATGTCTGCTTATTTTTAATAAAATCTGTTTATACTCACGGATAATCTTTCGCGTATTACAATTGCAATATGTCAGAAATGTACTGTAATGTTAACAGATGTTATCATCATTCATTTCTCAAGGTACCCAAGTACTCAAAATAGTGATAATAACATCTGTCCAAGTTACAGCTCATTTCTAAAATCTTTCAATTGTAATAAGCGAAAGATTATCTGCGATTATGAATGGATTTTATTAAAAATAAACACACATAATGTTTGCAATTTATTTAATCTGACATGTTTAAAAAGATTTGCTGCCTAAATACACACACACACACACACACACACACACACACACACACACACACACACACACACATATATATATATATATATATATAGCACAACAAGCTATAAATAGCAGGGAATGTATTTCTGGTTTTCAATATTATCCAAGTCGCATTCCTTATATCATTTAAAAGCTCTATAGTACAGTTACATAAAATCTCGCAAGCCTTCTCTCTGTAAGCAGAGAGATTGCTTGTCGGGTTTGAATGTGGTTGGACTCTAGTACTTTTGCATATTTTTTCCTCTCCTTTTCATTAGAATGTTCTTTTATTTTATAAGATTAATTTTCCTAGAAATTAAACTTCAAGAGATCTGGGACGAAACCGGTTGTTTATTTTAGTTTTTAATGTATAGAATTTCATTTATTCCTTGCTGTTATTAAATTTTGTACCACTAAGTATCTTTTCATATATATATATATATATATATATATATATATATATATATATATATATTATTATGTTAGAACACGTGCAAACTGCTACAAAATTATACATTTTCTTTTAACATTGAACGAACAATGTCCCATTAGGTAGTTACCAATGATGGTAATAAACGTTTTATTTAAAAAAGAATTCTAAGAACAACACTTTTCATAATTTTTGGAATTTTTTATCCCCGTACGAGGGAAAATATATTAAAAAAGGGGGTAAAAAAGAACGAAAAAAAGGGAGTAGAGACTCCGGCTGACACCAAATCGGTCGAGTTTCGATCCCGGCCAGAAGCAAGTGGGCATGTCTAGCCACAATAATATACTGTGATTCAGCGAAACGGGCTTGTATGTGGATGACTAATATATATAGTGTATCGAGGCAGCAGATAATTTTCTAAACACATACTGTTAGATATAAGAGACAATGAATATCTCTTAAGCTTAATCATTTTTAGTCAACAATACAATAATAATGTTCACCGCGATATCCAATGTCAAATATACCTACATGTACTTTGGAGAAAGGTAGTATCTTTAATATCTGTCACGCTGCCCCTTCGGGTGAACGGGTATCACTGGTCTTCAGCCATCTAAATCTCTTATATGATATCAAGTTGTTATACCGTTGCAGCTGACTGACTAAACTCATTTGAGGGGTTGGTGTTAACACGGCACCATCTTGAATATTATAGCTCTACTTATTTTAGGAAAACTTGCGCCCATATAACATTGAAACGTTAAGCCATGTCGAGCCTGATGGACGATACCAAGTGTTGTAAGCTTCGGTGTGGGAGTGATGTAATGGATAACGACTCGTAATTGAAAATCATATATAGTCATATCGTATATAGTCATCCACATACAAGTCTGTTTCTCTGTATCACAGCTCATCAGTGTGGCTAGACACATACACTTGCTTCCGGGACCGAAACTAGACCGATTTGGTGTCTGTCGGAGTCGCTACCCACTAAGCCATAGGCGTATGGAATCAGAGAAGGGATATTTTAAAGTGTTGTATATAAGCATTGTATACACACGCCACTCACCGAAAGAACTCAATTCATTCCTTAAGACTAATGCATGTATCGCAGCAGTGGAAACTGTTTTTAAAATGTTCTTTCTCTAGAGAGCTCAATCGTAATGAGAGCATAATATGAACAAGGGTATATATATATATATATATATATATATATATATATATATATATATACTTGTGTAAATTCATTGAAACAACTGCTATATCCGGCAGCAAAGCCTCTGATTGGGAGGTTTTGAGGAGCATAAAACCACCTCTTAATTGCCCGTTGTTCCCAGGTTCACCTTGAACTGGAGTGGTAGCACCTGTTAGGGTCCCAACTATGGGCAAATATTTTATCTCCAAACTGGGGTCAAAACACAATGAAAGTATAAAAATAGACTTTTACAGAAATATATATACTTTTTTGAAAAAAAAATATTGCTAACAATACATTTTTGAAGGAAAAAAATTATTACCAGCAATACATTTTTTAATATAAAAGTAGAAGACATCTTCAGTTTCCTAAAATAAAAATAAAAAATAATAATAATAAAAAAAAGTTTTCATTACAATCTAAGTCAACCTTCTCACTATAACCGAACATTAAGAAAAAATACTTTAAAAGCCCATCTTTTTGGCATTAAATAATCCACAAAGGTTGATGCTGTTAAAGAAAAATTCAAATTCAAACTCAAAAATAAATTTTCATAGTAAAAATGCCAGCAATGCATTTGACTCTCGACAAAAATACGTCAATGAATCCTGATCTACAAACTGATTTCTTACAAAGAATACATATTCTGTTAATACGAATTTATTACAAAAATTTTGTCGGCACTAAGTAGTTTTGTAGGCACTAAGTGACCCCATTGAAGTTGATATGCCGTAAAAGAAATCAATCCAAAAAGCAAACCAAAGCAATAAATATAAACCAAATGAGAATATAAATAAAATCATTTTCTCTACAAACTGTATATCTGAAAAGAGTACTATAATGAAATCAGAAAAGAGTACTATAATGAAATCAGAAAAGAGTACTATAATGAAATCTGAAAAGAGTACTATAATGAAATCAGACTACAAAAAAAAAAACCCTCGTTACAATAATACATGAATGAAACTACAAACTGATTTCTTACAAAGAATACATATTCGATTCATATGAATTGTCCTCTCGTTAGTAAACAACCCACTGAAATTGATATGCCAAAACAAAACAACCCAAACGAAAGAAGCCAAAAAATATTCTGATTTAAATTCTCCAATGAATTCTGCTTTTAGTTAATAAAAATATTCAGATTTAATTTCTCGAAATTGTATTAAATTAAATAAGAGGTTGGAGGGTAACATATATCCAGTCTAAACGAGGTTTTAATCAAGCCTATATAACACAATTTTCGATATTTTATTTGATATTTTAATTGATATGTGATATTTTTAATTAAAAAACAGAATGTCTACTTAAGTACGAGTATTTAGACTGGAGGCTATTCGTGGTCGAGAGGTCTAAGACGTTGCCAGATCAAATGGTAGCTTCCCCTATGTAAATAGAGGTCGCAGGTTCGAATCCTGTCGAATGTCACATATTTTCGTAATAACAATTTATGGTAAATAATCAGGCCGGTAGATATAAATATATAAGGAAAAAACAGAATATCTACTTAAATACGAGTATCTAAAAAATAATGTTCAAACAATTCATTTCAAATTGTCGGTTGTTTATAACCAAGTTTCGTTAATTTCCGTAACATATATATATATATATATATGAAAACACGTAAATGAGTGAAGAAGAAATAGAGAGAAAATGACAATGGTACCGGAAACCAAAAAGAACGGAAAGTTAGAAAGTGGGACCGATTATGGTAGAGTGAGAGAGAAGGAGAGATGCAAAGTGAGACAGAGAAGACGTAATAATGTATAAGGGGAGGAAACAGAAAGAGAGATGAATCGAGAATGGACACACGAGAGAACGCCTAAGAGAGACAAAAACAAAAAATGAGAAAAGTAAAAATAAGTGAGAGAGAGAGAGAGTAAAAAGAAAAGGAGTATCAGAGAGATGCTTAGAACGTGTAAGAGAGATAAATTGTGAATAAGCAAGAAATTAAGGACTTTTTGGGAGGCCCACACCTTCAAACACGCTCATGTTTAAACGTATGGCTAAACACTGATTTTCATGCTTACACACGTTTAACAACATGTTTTCATGTTTAAACACATTCATGTCTAAACATGACTCACGTATTCGTCATGGCTAAACAACATTGTTCCTAAACACGTTTAAACACATCCTTCATCTCTCAACACTTTGATGCCTAAAATCGTCTAAACACCCGTCCCTCATGCCTAAACACCTCTAAACACTTGTCCTTCATACCTAAACACCTCTGCTTAATGTTTAAGCAGCATGCCTGAACACATGTTCTTCATGTTGAATTCCACTCAGTAGCTATGTTATTGACAAATCAAAATATTAAGATAAAATTATCCAACGAATTACACAATTTTTGATAAAATGTCTCTGACAACGGAACCTACCTGGCAGCGTACATCTCGTTTCTAAGTAAGTAGTACTGCGTTATATATTTTCATTAGAATGAAGTGACACTTGACCTAACCCCTTTGGGAGAGTTTGGAGACAGGATGTAATCACACTCGGTTATAAGTCAACTGTCGCAATCTCACGCACCAGTCACGATGAGACGACACACGTCCGTGCGTGCTGCCACTTGGGACTCCACTCGTGATGTGACTGTAGTCACATGATCTTTACAACCAAAATGACCACTAATGAGATTATACACTCTTTCTCCTTTCTATGACTCTATGAGAATATGAGAGAGAGAGAGAGACAGAGAGAGAGAGAGAGAGAGAGAGAGAGAGAGAGAGAGTAAGAAAGAGTAAGACTGGAAATTTTGCAATCGCTGGTTCCCGTAGCTTAATTTTTTTTTTTTGTAAGCGTTTCACCCCGAGCAAGGCATGTCACTGCCACTATTGCGCAGGGGGCTACATAGAGTGGAGAAAGGATGGTTAAATATAGGAAATGTCAGAGGTTGGGTGATAGGTGGGTTAAGATACCGAGAATAAGGGTTGTGTAGATGAGAGTGTTCTGAGAATAATTGGGAGTTAGTGTGATAGGAGGTATCTATTGACCCTACATTTAAACACCTGGAGATTGTAGCTATCGGGAAAGCAGACACGTGGAAGGGAATTTCACAGGCGGGAAGCGCGAGAAAAGAAGCTGTTGGAGTAGAATTTACGGTTACATCTTATCTGTTTAACGACAAAAGGGTGGGACCTAGTGGTCAATCTAGTATCTCGTGTAAATTCGTGCTTAGGCGGCACCAGTGATCTAAGTTCATCGGAGCAGAAGCCATGAAAGTACTTGTAGAAGAGGCACAGGGAAGCCACATCACGCCGGCGAGAGAGTGGTTGCAGCCTGTCTGCCAAATCAGTATCAACCACGTTACAGCTTCTCCTTTGTATTTTGTCAAGAAGCCCAAGGAGGACAGCAATATTCAATACACGGGCGAATGGTAGATTTGTGTATGTGCAGGATAGATTCAGATGGGAAAAACTTCCGGGCCCTGCACAGAGAGCCGACTTTCATAGCGGCAGATTTGGCAATGGATTCGATATAGTCATTCCATTTGAGATCCGTCGAAAGTGTAAGGTCAAGGAGGAGTAGTGTTTTACTCTCTGGGAGGCAAGCCTGTCCCATGCTAATGGGAGGTAGATGCAATTGTCTATGGTGGTTAGTTGATAACAGCTTCGTTGTAGAAGCATTGAAATTTACTAGCCATTTCCTACCCCAGGCCACTACGGATTGGAGGTCCTTTTCAAGATCGACACGAGGTTCACTTTGTCGCCCACACCTGGTTTTTGATCTACACGGAAAATGAAATTAATCTTTTAATGAAACATTTATTAGAGAGAGACTGCTGTCCTAGTGCACAACTACACACATACATATATATATATAAACTTATTTATAAATAGAACTTTGTCTGTGTGTCTGTGTGTGTGTGTCTGTGTGTGTGTGTGTGTATCCGTTACCTATAGACTCCGAAACGGTTGAACCGATTTTCTTGAAAATCTACACAGTTGTACTATAAGCGTCTGCGAGTGTTCTTAGCTAGATTTTCTGTCGAGCTGCCCCCGATAAATATCGAAAATCGATAATCGAAAAAATCTGGTTATAGAAGGAATGGTCCGATTTTAATCAAATTTCTTACACTCATAGACAAAGACATAAGAAACGATATTCAGAAGTTTTAAGGTTGAAGTTCTTATGATAGTGCAGAAAATCGATAATATATATATATATAAAAGGCAAGATGTTTGCGTGTGTGTATCTGTTTACCTGCCTGTATGTCTGTATATTTTTCAGCCCTTTTACTTTAGTTTTTGCTTCGTGTTTGGCTCTAAGTAGGTATAATTGTAGTTCTTAGGCTCAGCCATGATACCATTTACTCAAAGGACTTATTTAGCCTTCAAAATTCAGTTTATGACAAAAAACTTATTTGATATCGATACCAGGAAATCAAAATTTGACTTACATCCATTCATTTTTCTTTCAGTCTACGGTTTCGCTTTAACTGGAATTGCTTTTTAGTCTTTCGTGCTAACGTCCAAAGAGTCTGCGCTCCAGGACCATGGATTAGTTTTAAAGCTTTCATTACACCCGAGCAACGCCTGGCTATACTGCTAGTATATATATATATATATATATATATATATATGAATAATACGAGACAAGAAGAAAACTGTACTTAACCAACGCGCTAAAGTCCTCGGGGGGGGGGGCACATTATTAAGGACGAAACGTGTCTCTTTGTCTTGTCTCTTTTGATTCATTTTGTCCCTTCTACGTTGTGGTGCAGTGGATATCCACTTGGAACGACAAATCGGGGAGCCGAGTTCGAATTCCAGTTGAAATCCTCGCATTCACTTACGCACATATATCCTTGGTATTAATCCGTCACTTTCTTTCGGTTATGGGTTGAATAATAGAACAGATTGGGTTCTATAGTCTTGGCTTGGAACCGGTCTACCGCAGAAAGCAATGGCAACCTACTGCGGGCTAATCTTCTGCCCAGTCCGTCATGTTTCTTTCGAGACATGGTCCCCAAAGCGTGTATCACTTATGGCACTTAACTGACTGACGGCAGATAAACTCTATCTGAGAATATTCACACACACACACACACACACACACACACACACACACATATATATATATATATATATATAAGTGGACACTGAAGTCAACACCTAGCGGGGACAGTCGCTGGGTGTTGATTATATGATCATGATTATACGCAGTCGCCAGACACATGGCCTTTAGCATGAAATGGACTGTCGCCGCTGGGTGTTGACTTCAGTGTCTACTTTTATATTTACATACACTCTATCCCTGATTGGGCACCTTGACGTGGTGTAAATGTTAGCATCCTTGTCTCGTTAGAATCATTTCAATTGAGTAGTGAGTTCAATCATCACTGGGTGCCCCACACATTCTGGCCTTATGCCACATCTAAGCTGCACTTAGAGAAAATCACTCTATCCCTGATATTGAGTACTTTAACTCATAAATATAGCATACCTTAAAAATATATTTTATTATATATATCCAGGTGAAGAGAACCAACAGATTTACAATTACGAGTTCCCAGGCATTTATCTTTTTTTTTTTTTTTTTTGACAGGGGTTTTGATCGACTGACACTTTTGCCATTAAGATTGAAAGAAGAAATCATGGATTCCCTAAAAATATAACCCTTTTTAAAATTTAAAATGGATCGCTATTCTGATTAGTTATAATAACGGGATATATCAACGGAAATGCAGTCTAGACAGGGGTTTTGATCGACTGACACTCTTGCCGTTAAGATTGAAAGAAGAAATCATGTATTCCCTAAAAATATAACCCTTTTTAAAATTTAAAATGGATCTCTATTCTGATTAGTTATAATAACGGGATATATCAACGGAAATGCAATCTAGACAGGGGTTTTGATCGACTGACACTCTTGCCGTTAAGATTGAAAGAAGAAATCATGGATTCCCTAAAAATATAACCCTTTTTAAAATTTAAAATGGATCGCTATTCTGATTAGTTATAATAACGGGATATATCAACGGAAATGCAATCTAGACAGGGGTTTTGATCGACTGATACTCTTACTGTTAAGACTGAAAGAAGAAATCATGGATTCCCTAAAAATATAACCCTTTTTAAAATTTAAAATGGATCTCTATTCTGATTAGTTATAATAACGGGATATATCAACGGAAATGCAATCTAGACAGGGGTTTTGATCGACTGACACTCTTGCCGTTAAGATTGAAAGAAGAAATCATGGATTCCCTAAAAATATAACCCTTTTTAAATTTAAAATGGATCGCTATTCTGATTAGTTATAATAACGGGATATATCAACGGAAATGCAATCTAGACAGGGGTTTTGATCGACTGATACTCTTACTGTTAAGACTGAAAGAAGAAATCATGGATTCCCTAAAAATATAACCCTTTTTAAAATTTAAAATGGATCTCTATTCTGATTAGTTATAATAACGGGATATATCAACGGAAATGCAGTCTAGACAGGGGTTTTGATCGACTGACACTCTTACTGTTAAGATTGAAAGAAGAAATCATGGATTCCCTAAAAATATAACCCTTTTTAAAATTTAAAATGGATCTCTATTCTGATTAGTTATAATAACGGGATATATCAACGGAAATGCAATCTAGACAGGGGTTTTGATCGACTGACACTCTTACTGTTAAGACTGAAAGAAGAAATCATGGATTCCCTAAAAATATAACCCTTTTTGAAATTTAAAGTGGATCTCTATTCTGATTAGTTATACTGAAGACACACATAAATAATGGATACATCAAGAGAAATGCAGTCTAAACAGGGGTTTTGATCGACTGACATTCTTGTCGTTAAGATTGAAAGAAGAAGAAATGGATTCCCCAAAAATATATATTTCTTTTTTAAATTTAAATTGGATCTCTATTCTGATTAGTTAAATTGAACACACACATAAATTTTTCTGTCTTCGTATATCTATAAATAATACACATATTGTTTATTATATTCAAATGAAAATCATTTTCACAACAATGATCTAACATTACCTGATGATTAGGTAAAAACCTCGAAACCTAGAAATTTCTGTGTCGCAATGTAAACTATATTAATTTTAAATGAAAAATCTTTTTAATTATTTAATTATATATATATATATATATATATATATATATATATATATATATATATAATATATTATATATATATATACATAATAAAATAATTATATATATATACATATATTATTTTTTGTTCATAATTAAATTAGATCAGTACAAAGTTATATTAAAAATGTTCAATACAATTATATTGTGGAACTTTTGAAGTTTTTAATTTTGAAACGAGATATTTCGCTATGAAAGATATATATATATATATATATATATATATATATATATATATATATATATATATAGAGAGAGAGAGAGAGAGAGAGAGAGTTTCCTATGTGTAAAGCTTTTATAGTGTCGCTATTGTTAGGAACGGGACCGGATGTGTTAAAACCGTAACATAAATTTCCAGACTTATTTATAATGGTGGAATCACTAACAAAAATTTTAAAGGAATTTTTTTAAATAAAAAAAGATCTGACCACAAGTTTTACCATTGTATACTTTTCCCGGATGCGAATTATTCAATGTGGACTAGTGACCCAGTGGAACACATTCCAAAAATGCCAACTGATCCTATACTGCCGGCTAAGTGGTCGTAAATGATCAATAGGGGGAAAAAAAAACGTATCAGAGCGAATCCTCGTCATATGAAAAACAAGATGAAAGAATATACAAACTTGTAATATTTTCACACACACACACACACACACACACACACACACACACACACACACACACACACACACACACACACATCTATATCAATACTAATTATTAATTAGTATCTATTAGTTAGGGGAAGTGTAGGGCTTTAATGGTTAGCTGGAACAAGATTGAGACAAGCAGAGTTCGAATTCATACGTAGTTACTATCGTTCAAATACCCATCTCTTCTTCCGCCGTCTCTCTTAAGCTAAACAGACTTTTCAGCCCCAGCTTTGGTTAGCAATCAGTCTTGATTTTTGATTTCAAAAGCTAGCCATTCCATCCGGTAAAAAGAAAAGCCAACTTGCTACCAACGCCATAGCTGGAACGTCTAACGCGTTGAGGGGTGAGGCTCATACACCTCATTAGAATCTATGGGATTCAGTCAGTTGAGTGCCATATGTGATACACACTTGGGCGGTCATGTCTCGAAAGAGACATGACTGACTGCAGAACATTATGTCACAGAAGGTTGCCACTAATTTCCGCGGTAGACTGGTTGCCAACCAAGACTATACAACCCAATATGTCCTGTTATTTAACCCATAAGGGAAGAGACGAGTTAATACCTTTCCCAAGGGTATTTGCGTGTAAGTGAATGCAACGAATTTGACTGAAATTCGAACTAGGCTCTCCGATTTCTTGTTGCAAGTCGATATCCAATGCGCCACAGCGCACATCTCTCTACGGGATTAGAAAAGAAATTAAAATGCGAGTGGACAATTCTTTTTGTAGGAACCATACATTTACATACTCACACCATAAGTACATTATTATTTGCAAATACCATCACGGGTACAGATACATATAACAGCCCTGGGGGTTACAGCATGTACTGGAGTCTTAACAACATGCCTTCTTGACATAATTTCTAATGAATATACAGTCCAATCTTATATTGTTAATCTTGTTATTTCGCAGTGTCAAAACTGGACAACAAGGCACAAAGAGGCAATAGTATCAAAATGTCCACATAATATTCCTATTGTGTCAGCGGTATTTTTATTTTCTTTACCTAGTAATTGATGTTATAGATTCCATTACAAATGCTTCCATCTCTGCTTTCAGCCCTGCACTCTCCAACCATTTGTGGGGTTTGTGTTTCACCCCAAGCAAGGCGGTACTGCTATTGATGCGCAGGGGGCTACATAAGAGTTAAAGTTTAATTAGAGGAAGAGTGAAGAGAAAGACAAACCAGCTACAGGGGATTCAGATAAAGGGCAAGAGAAGGATGGAAACACAGATGTGAAGACAGTTGCAAAGGTAGAGAGAAAAGAAAAGAACAAGATATACAGGGTGATGTAGAAAGAACTAGAGTCAAGTGGATAAGAGATGGGAATTGACATTGCATTTAAATTCCTGGAGGTTGTAGCGGTCAGGAAAGCAAGTATATGGAAGGGAGTTCCACAGGCGGGAAGTGCGAGAAAAGAAGCTGCTGGAGTGAATTTGGCGGTTGCATTTGGTTGATCTAACTTTGAATGGGTAGGACCCAGTTGCCAATCTGGTTGCACGAGTAAATTCTTGTGGTGGGAGCACCAGTGAGTTAAGTTTGTCGGAGCAGAAGCCATGAAAATATTTGTAAAAGAGATAGAGGAAAGCCACATGGAAAATTAGCGAATTTAAAGTTAAATTAATTTGATTTATAGCATGAAATTTAGAATAAAATTATTTCTTAATCACGGTGGTTATATTTTTCTGATCCGTTAAGTGATTGATGACAGATTGGCATCAGGAAGCGACAGCTGACGTTTCTGGGATACGTAATGAGGAAGAAGGGCTTAAAGAATTTAATACTCACAGGACGAATACAAGGAAAGAGAAACTAAGAAAAGCAACGCATGACATACTTGATGGACTTGAACAGACGGATGGTGGAGCGGGGATTAGTGGGATAAAAGAAGAAGGGGTATTAAATTGAATCCTGTTCATCTTTTATCCTTTCTTTAATACCTACATGTGCCCAGTCTTTTTTCTCACTGTAAGCCCCTGCACACAAAAGAGAGTCCCGCTTTGCTTGAAGTGAAATCACTAAAGAAACAAAGGGATTAATGTACCTCTCAGAGGTTTTATATATTGTGGTTAATTCGTTGCAATAGAAAGTGAGTTAAAAGATCGATGAGGTATTCGTTTTTGAGAAGAAGAAGAGGAAGATTTTCAAGTTTTCAACGTTCTTCTTTTTTCTTCTTCTTTATCTCAAACTTCAACTCCTCTTCCTACTTCTTCTATTTCTTCTTCCCAAACTCCTCCTTCCCTCAGAACTCTTTTGCTTCTTCTCTTTCTTCTTCTTCTTCTTAATTGTTTCCTCCTCCTATTTCTTCTGCTTCTTTGTCTCAGCAAACTTCTCCTCCTACTCAAACTCTTCCTTCTTTTCAAATTCCTCCTCTTTTTTCTTATTCTCGAATTCCTCCTCCTCTCAAAAATCTTTCTTCTTTTCCACCAACCTTTCTTCTTCTTCTTCTTCTTCTTCTTCTTCTTCTTCTTAATGTCTTCCTACTCGTCAAACTTCCCCACCAATTAAAATTGATCGCCCTCCTCCTCATCCACCGCTTCGTCCTCCTCTTCACTCTTCTTCTCCATTCGCTTCTCTTCTTCCTTCCCCTTCTTTCAGGATTGTCTGAATCTTAAAGTTTCAGACCACTTGACAATTTTTATTTTTTGCAATACTCTTCAACCACATTAATTTATCCCCTTCACGAAGACAGATACAATACAATCTTCTTTTCGTAGGTTATTCACACACTTCTCTGTGATTGATGGCCCACAAATTAAATAGTTGTGCTGGCTTTTACCTCTGACCTATACTTTTTAGAAAACCACTCACCAGGAGGCAAATATTGATTCTTATTGCATTCAAGATATGAAAGTTTAAATTTCAATACCCGACAAAGGCAGGAAATCAGCCGAACCCAAATCATTTGCACTGTTCCTACCGAATGACAGTTCCTATCCTCTCATGTCGGTTGTTTTATATTGTGTGAAGATTGACATGTTGGTCACATTGCCTTATCTCATGATTTACAGATTTGTCTCTTCCTAATTGAGTACGACTTTTCATGTTTTTCTTATTTTTTTGTTGTCGTAATTAGTTCCGGTCGGTTTTGGAGATGAGGTGTGGGTTGTGATGATGAGAAATTATTTTGTCTTTTTCCATATCTTAATCTTATTATTAATACTGCCGCAGCTACTGCTGCTGGTGTTGATGGTGTCATAAAAATACACTTTGTTTTTTTTTCTTTTAAAATACCGCTATTTTCATACATATCACTTAAATGCCATACGTGATACACGCTTGGGCGTTCATGTCTCGAAAGAAACATGACTGAGTGGGCAGAAGGTTTTCCTGTAGTAAGTGGCCAGTACTTTCTAACAGTAGAGAAGTTGCCAACCAAATATGCTGTGTTATTTGACCCATAGCTGGAGGGAGGAGACGGATTAATACCTTTCCCAAAGGTATTTGCGGGTAAATGAATGCAACGAATTCAACTGAAATTCGAACTCGGCTCACCGATTTCTCGTTCCGAGTCGATATCAACTTCACCACAAAAAAGATTTAAAAAATCGTTGTCGAAAGGAAGTATGTAAGGTATTCAACAACGTTTAGAACAGGAATGGAAAAACTACAGCACGCCCGCCTGATGGTTTTATGAAAGTGTAAAACAAACAAGAAATTTGGTATTTTTGGGGTTACATTTATGTGCATCGTGGTGGAGTGGAACAAGAAATTGGAAATTTGTGTTCGAATTCCAGTTGAATTCGCTGCAATCACTTACGCGCAAAATACCCTTGAGAAAGGCATTAATCCATTTCTTCTTCCTCCAGCTATGTGTTAAATAGCAATACAGATTGAGTTCTGTGACCTTTGTTGACAATCAGTCTACCGCAGAAGTAGTGGCAAACTACTGAAAATCTGCCAGTCATGGATCGAAAGAGACATGATCACCCAAGCGTGTATCACATATAGCGCTTAGCTGACTGACCTGGATAAAAGAATTGAATAGCAGGACAGATTGGGTTCTATAGCCTTGATTGGCAACCGATCTACTCCAGAAAAAATGACAACCCACTCGATGACAATCTTTTGCCTAGTCAGTCATGTATTTAAAGAGACATGATCGCCGAAGCGTGTATCACATATAGCACAGCTGATTGATCTGGATAAAAGACTGCTTGGGTTCTATAGCCTTGGTTAGCAACCAGCATAGAAAACGGCAGACCTTTTCTGGAAAATCTTTTGCCTAGTCAGTCACAGATCGAAAGTGACATGATTGCCCAAGCGTGTATCACATATAGCGCTTAGCTGACTGATCTGGATAAAAGAATTGTATAGCAAGACAGATTGGGTTCTATAGCATTGGTTAGTGTTAGGCGAGACAACTCTCCCCTAAAGATTCATTGACTCTTCACAATAAAGAGGTAAAGGAAGAACAACAACATGGCTGCTGGAACATACACCACGTATAAACAGTAATTTGTAATCCATTGTATTCTGGTTGGTAATAATAATAATAATAATAATAATAATAATAATAATAATAATATTGTTGTGTTTCAAAATATATTTAACTATGTTTGTTATTTTTTGTTGTTCCTAATATTTGGGGTTACAACAAATGTTGGGTGGCGAGGAAAAGATAAACAAAAACTCGCAAAAATGTTGATATCACCAGACATATTGAAAGAGGTATTGGATCAACAACAAGAACAGTTCCAAAGGTCACAACAGCAGTTGTTGACTATGATAACTCAACAATTTAATCAACAATTCAATTACCAACTGGAAATTTTAAAATGAACGAATTTGAACTTAAATTTTGTGGATAACAGCACAAACAACATAACGGAATTCCATTATGACAATAAAAGCGGAAAACTTTTGCTTCGTTGTACAAAAGATGGATAGACATTTTCCAAGACGTATTTTCACAGAAAGTCGAACATTGGAAAATCCTTCTACTAATTCGGAAACAGGAAATCCAGAAACATGAACGTTACACAAATTACAACTAATTATAGCAGCTAACGGATTTTACATTTACAGACACAGTAGAACTGCTAAAAAAAGTATTTCGAAAAAAACAGTCACTGTTTAATGCCAGGTTTAATTGTCTGAAATTAGAAAAAAAAATAACGAAAGCGATTATGTAACGTTCTCTGTTATCGTAAATCGGGAATATGAAAAATTTAAACTGAATTCCCTCACAGAGGTGAATTTTAAATATTTGATTTTTATCGCGGGACTGACGTCTGAATCACACAGGGGTGTTTGGACCAGACTAAATTCCAAATTGGAACACGATAAAGACATGACAATTCAAGCTCTACTAACTGAATGTAACAATTTTCATGCATTAAAGCAGACAGTATGACACTCCATCGTTAACAGGAGACGTCCCATCAACAAAAGAAAACATGTCACTTCTCAGAATTGTGGATCTAAAAAGGTATTCTTGTGTATACAGCAAAACCTCTGCAAAGATAGGCGACTACGCTATTGGACTATAAGTCTACTATAAAGTAAAACACAATTGGCCATGTTGATGCACTATCTGGGCTCATGACAATACAAAATAAAGTACCAGATGATTCTGTCATTGCAGCGGTATCTTTGGAGCCAGAAATTACTTCAGTATTTGAAATCTACTGTAAGAGCATTACCAGTCACTTCTACAATGATCCGTGAAGCCACAGCTTCCGATCCAGTTTTACAAAAAAGGATGCTTTTCTATCGTACAAAATGGCAAAAAGTATGCACATACAAAAAAACTGAACCTTTCTTTCAACATCGAGCTTCATTGTCAGAAGTCAATGACTATCTTCTTTTTGCTGGGCGCGTGATTGTCCCATCCTCATTACAGGACAGTGATCAAGCAATTTTATTATGATGATCAAGGTATTAGCCGTATGAAAGCCCTAGCACATAGCTATGCCTATTGGCCTAACATGGATAAGCGGTTAAAGGAATGGGTTACAACAGTTAGCGACCCGTCTACTTCAGAGATGGACAGGCTTCCCTTGCTGATAAACTTAATCTGTGATGCAGCGAAACATGCTTGTTTGCAGATGATTATATATATATAGTAATGTGCAAAAGTATTAGGATAAGAACTATTTTATCTTTTATGAGGCCTATTGACAGAAAAAACAATTTAATTAAAGTAATTTTATTTGATTTACTCAACAAATGCTTTAACAAGAAAAATACTTGTTACAAAATAGATGTAATATTTAGCACAATAGCCTTTTGCTTTGATCACAGCCTTCATTCTGTCAGCCATTGACATCACAAGCTTCTTCAATGTATCTAATGGTATCTCCTGCCAAACAGCTGGTATTTGTTCCCAAAGTGTGCCTTGCAAAGTAACATTACATTTATCAATTTTTTTATCCGAAATATCCCATAGATGTTCAATAGGATTGAGATCAGGGCTTTGTGTGGGCCAATTCAAATTCCGAAGCCTTTATTCCTCTTCCTTTTTAGTTAAATAATTCTTACAAAGGTTTGGCTTTTCACACTGTATTTGAATTTCAGTGAGGCTTTTAGGAAAATCACTCCTGTCCTAATACTTTTGCACACTACCGGTAGCGTGCAAAAGTGTTTGGACAGGGGTGATTTTAAACTTTATTTTGATGCCTTATAAAAGATAAAATAGTTCTTGTCCTAATACTTTTGTACAGTACTATATATATATATATATATATATATTATAGAAATATATATATATATATATATTATAGAAATATATATATATATATATATATATATATATATATACGCGCTAAAGATCAAATGTAAATCAAATATGGAACGGAATCTGACAGGGTGATAAAATATAGAACAAATAGGAAACGTATATCAATCTAACATGTTTAACTTTTATTAAAGCTTCATCCACAGATTAAGAGGAAAACGGAAAAAAGAGACAGTGACGTTGGTATTTTCGATTTTGTCTGGGTCAATGCTCATTGGTCAGATACGTGTCACGTGCATTAAAACCATAGATAGTTCTATATGTTTGTAATTTTCTGAGAATTCTTTTAAGTCTAAGTGGATATCTAATGGTAATGTGCATTCATAATTGTATATGTGTGTGCGTCTAGTAGTCGATCTGATGTCTTCATCTTTGTGCGGATCGGTCAACGCAGCACAGTGTCGCAACATACTGATTTTGATTGAATATTTTTAATGTTTTTTATATTGGTCCCATTTTTTAACTGTTGTAAAATATTTTCACCCAGATCCACAAATCAAATTAATAGTTGGAAATTTATTGAATATTAAACTATTTTCTTGTAAATTTATGCAGTCTTAAAATGTCTAATAAACAAACAAACATACAAATAACATTTGCATATATTATTGTTATTTATATTATTGCTGTGAAAATGGAGATATTAATATGCTTTGAACTCACTTTCTGTAATAATGCGGCTCATCATAGAAAGAGTTTCCCACCCCTAGATTATGAGATCGAATGCCGATACCCATCCTTCCAAGGAAATAGGATTGTCCGCAATCTTTCTTCATTGTATACACATCCTGCGTAAACCCCTCTATTCATTATGAAACTACTTCTGATGACCTTCCTAGATTTAAACAATAACTATTTATTACATCCTGCTGTCATATTTCCGAATAAATTGATAGCCGGAGCTTAGACAACCTCAAGTTAATCCATTCGCGTTGCTTAATATATGCACAAATGATTAAAGTATCTTTAAAATCTATTTTGTCGAAGTCAAATATCTGGGACAGAAGTCTGCGGTTGGGTAATACCAAAATGTCTATTTCGGACAAAAGAAGTAGCGGAAATTAAATCATGCATATCTTTAAACCCGCTGTGGCCTAACCAAAACAGACGAGATTTTACAAGTACGTTTGATTGTACGCTTTTAAAATCAATTATTAAAAGCCGCACTCTGCACGGATTTTTATTCAAGCTCTTGTGGAAGCTTAATAGGGCGTCTGACCCCAAATTAATAGGGCCTCTGACCCCAAATTAATAGGGCCTCCGACTCAAAACTAAAGAGACATCTAGTCCGAAACAAAAAAACCTCTGGAGGAAAAATGATGGATTTCTAGCCCAAAACTAAAAGAACCTCTGACCCCAAATTAAAAGAGCCTCCGACTCAAAACTAAAGAGACATCTAGTCCGAAACTAAAAAACATCTGGACCAAAAATGATGGATCTCTAGCCCAAAACTAAAAGAACCTCTGACCCCAAATTAAAAGAGCCACCCACTCAAAACTAAAGAGACATCTAGTCCGAAACTAAAAAAAAACTCTGGACGAAAAATGATGGATCTCTAGCCCAAAACTAAAAGAACCTCTGACCCCAAATTAAAAGAGCCTCCCACTCAAAACTAAAGAGACATCTAGTCCGAAACTGAAAAAACCTCTGGACGAAAAATGATGGATCTCTAGCCCAAAACTAAAAGAACTTCAGACCCCAAATTAAAAGAGTCTTTGACCCAAAATTAAAGAGACATCTAGTCCGAAACTAAAAAAATCTCTGGACCAAAAATGATGGATCTCTAGCCCAAAACTAAAAGAACCTCTGACCCCAAATTAAAAGAGCGTCCGACTCAAAACTAAACAGTCATCTAGTCCGAAACTAAAAAATATCTCTACCATAAATGATGGATCTCTAGCCCAAAACTAAAAGAACCTCTGCCCCCAAATTAAAAGAGCGTCCGACTCAAAACTAAAGAGACATCTAGTCCGAAACTAAAAAAACCTCAAGACCAAAAATGATGGATCTCTAGCCCAAAATTAAAAGAACCTCTGACCCCAAATAAAAAGAGCCTCCGACTCAAAACTATAGAGATATCTAGTCCGAAACCAAAAAAAAAAACAACTCTGGACCAAAAATGATGGATCTCTAGCCCAAAACTAAAAGAACCTCTGACCCCAAATTAAACGAGCCTCCGATTCAAAACTAAAGAGACATCTAGTCCGAAATTAAAAAAAACCTGTGGACCAAAAATTATAGATCTCTAGCCCAAAACTAAAAGAACCTCTGACCCCAAATTAAAAGAGTCTCAGACTCAAAACTAAAGAGACATCTAGTCCGAAACGAAAAAAACCTCTGGACCAAAAATGATGGATCTCTAGCCCAAAACTAAAAGAACTTCTGACCCCAAATTAAAAAAATTTTGACCCAAAACTAAAGAGACATCTAGTCCGAAACTAAAAAAAACTCTGGACCAAAAATGATGGATCTCTAGCCCAAAACTAAAAGAACCTCTGACTCCAAATTAAAAGAGCGTCCGACTCAAAACTAAAGAGACATCTAGTCCGAAACTAAAAAAACCTCAGGACCAAAAATGATGGATATCTAGCCCAAAATTAAAAGAACCTCTGACCCAAATAAAAAGAGCCTCCGACTCAAAACTAAAGAGATATCTAGTCCGAAACTGAAAAAACCTCTGGACGAAAAATGATGGATCTCTAGCCCAAAACAAAAAGAACCTCTGACCCCAAATAAAAAGAGCTTCCGGCTCAAAACTAAAGATACATCTAGTCCGAAACTAAAAAAACATCTGGACCAAAAATGATGGATCTCTAGCCCAAAACTAAAAGAACCTCTGACCCCAAATTAAAAGAGTCTCTGACCCGAAACTAAAGAGACATCTAGTCCGAAACTAAAAAAACCTCTGGACCAAAAAATGATGGATCTCTAGCCCAAAACTAAAAGAACCTCTGAACCCAAATTAAAAGAGCCTCCGACTCAAAACTAAAGAGACATCTCGTCCGAAACTAAAAAAACCTCTGGACCAAAAATGATGGATCTCTAGCCCAAAATTAAAAGAACCTCTGACCCCAAATAAAAAGAACCTCCGACTCAAAACTATAGAGACATCTAGTCCGAAACCAAAAAAAAACCCTCTGGACCAAAAATGATGTATCTCTAGCCCAAAACTAAAAGAACCTCTGACCCCAAATTAAAAGAGCCTCCAACTCAAAACTAAAGAGACATCTAGTCCGAAACTGAAAAAACCTCTGGACGAAAAATTATGGATCTCTAGACCAAAACTAAAAGAACCTCTGACACCAAATTAAAAGAGCTTCCGGCTCAAAACTAAAGAGACATCTAGTCCGAAACGAAAACAACCTCTGGACCAAAAATATTGGATCTCTAGCCCAAAACTAAAAGAACCTCTGACCCTAAATTAAAAGAGTCTCTGACCCAAAACTAAAGAGACATCTAGTCCGAAACTAAAAAAACCTCAGGACCAAAAATGATGGATCTCTAGCCCCAAACTAAAAGAACCTCTGACCCCAAATTAAAAGAGCCTCCGACTCAAAACTAAAGAGACCCTCCATTCCGAAACTAAAAAAAAACCTCTGGAGCAAAAATTATAGATCTCTAGCACAAAACTAAAAGAACCTCTGACCTCAAATTAAAAGGGCCTCAAACTCAAAACTAAAGAGACATCTAGTCCGAAACTAAAAAAATCTCTGGACCAAAAATGATGGTTCCCACCCTAGCCCACAACTAAAAAAAACTTCTGACCCCAAATTAAAAGAGCCTCCGACTCAAAACTAAAGAGACATCTTGTCCGAAACTAAAAAAACCTCTGGACCAAAAATGATGGATCTCTAGCCCAAAACTAAAAGAACCTCTGACCCCAAATTAAAAGAGCCTCCCACTCAAAACTAAAGAGACATCTAGTCCGAAACTGAAAAAACCTCTGGACGAAAAATGATGGATCTCTAGCCCAAAACTAAAAGAACTTCTGACCCCAAATTAAAAGAGCCTCCGACTCAAAACTAAAGAGACATCTTGTCCGAAACTAAAAAACCTCTGGACCAAAAATGATGGATCTCTAGCCCAAAACTAAAAGAACCTCTGACCCCAAATTAAAAGAACCTCCCACTCAAAACTAAAGAGACATCTAGTCCGAAACCAAAAAAAAACAAAAAAACACTGGAACAAAAGTGATGGATCTCTAGCCCAAATCTAAAAGAACCTCTGACCCCAAATTAAAAGAGTCTCTGACCCGAAACTAAAGAGACATCTAGTCCGAAACTAAAAAAACCTCTGGACTAAAAATGATGGATCTGTAGCCCAAACTAAAAGAACCTCTGACCCCAAATTAAAAGAGCCTCCGACTCAAAACTAAAGAGACATCTCGTCCGAAACTAAAAAAACCTCTGGACCAAAAATGATGGATCTCTAGCCCAAAATTAAAAGAACCTCTGACCCCAAATAAAAAGAACCTCCGACTCAAAACTATAGAGACATCTAGTCCGAAACCAAAAAAAAAAAACCTCTGGACCAAAAATGATGGATCTCTAGCCCAAAACTAAAAGAACCTCTGACCCCAAATTAAAAGAGCCTCCGACTCAAAACTAAAGAGACATCTAGTCCGAAACTGAAAAAACCTCTGGACGAAAAATAATGGATCTCTAGAACAAAACTAAAAGAACCTCTGACCCCAAATTAAAAGAGCTTCCGGCTCAAAACTGAAGATACATCTAGTCCGAAACTAAAACAACCTCTGGACCAAAAATATTGGATCTCTAGCCCAAAACTAAAAGAACCTCTGACCCTAAATTAAAAGAGTCTCTGACCCAAAACTAAAGAGACATCTAGTCCGAAGCTAAAAAAACCTCTGGACCAAAAATGATGGATCTCTAGCCCAAAACTAAAAGAACCTCTGACCCCAAATTAAAAGAGCGTCCGACTCAAAACTAAAGAGACATCTAGTCCGAAACTAAAAAAAGCTCAGGACCAAAAATATTGGGTCTCTAGCCCAAATCTAAAAGAACCTCTGACCCCAAATAAAAAGAGCCTCCGACTCAAAACTAAAGAGATATCTAGTCTGAAGCTAAAAAAAAACTCTGCACCAAAAATGATGGATCTCTAGCCCCAAACTAAAAGAACCTCTGACCCCAAATTAAAAGAGCTTCTGGCTCAAAACTAAAGAGACATCTAGTCCGAAACTAAAAAAACCTCTGGACCAAAAATATTGGGTCTCTAGCCCAAATCTAAAAGAACCTCTGACCCCAAATTAAAAGAGTCTCTGACCCAAAACTAAAGAGACATCTAGTCCGAAACTAAAAAAAACCTCTGGACCAAAAAATGATGGATCTCTAGCCCAAAACTAAAAGAACTTCTGACCCCAAACTAATAGAGTCTTTGACCCAAAATTAAAGAGATATCTAATCCGAAACTAAAAAAACCTCTGGACCAAAAATGATGGATCTCTAGCCCAAAACTAAAAGAACTTCTGACCCCAAACTAATAGGGTCTTTGACCCATAATTAAAGAGACATCTAATCCGAAACTAAAAAAACCTCTGGACCAAAAATGATGGATCTCTAGCCCAAAACTAAAAGAACCTCTGACCCCCAAATTAAAAGATTCTCCGACTCAAAACTAAAGAGACATCTAGTCCAAAACTAAAAAAACCTCAGGACCAAAAATGATGGATCTCTAGCCCAAAATTAAAAGAACCTCTGACCCAAATAAAAAGAGCCTCCGACTCAAAACTAAAGAGACATCTAGTCCGAAACTGAAAAAACCTCTGGATGAAAAATGATGGATCTCTAGCCGAAAACTAAAAGAACCTCTGACCCCAAAGTAAAAGAGCTTCCGGCTCAAAACTAAAGAGACATCTAGTCCGAAACTAAAACAATCTCTGGACCAAAAATATTGGATCTCTAGCCCAAACTAAAAGAACCTCTGACCCTAAATTAAAAGAGTCTCTGACCCAAAACTAAAGAGACATCTAGTCCGAAACTAAAAAAACCTCAGGACCAAAAATGATGGATCTCTAGCCCAAAACTAAAAGAACCTCTGGCCACAAATTAAAAGAGCCTCCGACTCAAAACTAAAGAGACCCTCCATTCCGAAACTAAAAAAAAACCTCTGGAGCAAAAATTATAGATCTCTAGCCCTAAACTAAAAGAACCTCTGACCTCAAATTAAAAGGGCCTCAAACTCAAAACTAAAGAGACATCTAGTCCGAAACTAAAAATATCTCTGGACCAAAAATGATGGTTCTCTAGCCCACAACTAAAAAATCTTCTGACCCCAAATTAAAAGAGCCTCCGACTCAAAACTAAAGAGACATCTTGTCCGAAACTAAAAAAACCTCTGGACCAAAAATGATGGATCTCTAGCCCAAAACTAAAAGAACCTCTGACCCCAAATTAAAATAGCCTCCCACTCAAAACTAAAGAGACATCTAGTCCGAAACCAAAAAAATCCTCTGGACCAAAAATGATGGATCTGTAGCCCAAATCTAAAAGAACCTCTGACCCCAAATTAAAAGAGTCTCTGACCCGAAACTAAAGAGACATCTAGTCCGAAACTAAAAAAAACCTCTGGACCAAAAATGATGTTTCTCTAGCCCAAAACTAAAAAAAACTTCTGACCCCAAATTAAAAGAGCCTCCGACTCAAAACTAAAGTGACATCTAGTCCGAAACTAAAAAACCTCTGGACCAAAAATGATAGATCTCTAGCCCAAATCCTAAAATAACCCCTGACCCCGAATTAAATGAGCCTCCGACTCAAAACTAAAGATACATCTAGTCCGAAACTAAAACAACCTCTGGACCGAAAATGATGGATCTCTAGCCCAAAAGTAAAAGAACCTCTGACCCCAAATTAAAAGAACCTCCCACTCAAAACTAAAGAGACATCTAGTCCGAAACCAAAAAAAAAACAAAACCTCTGGACGAAAAATGATGGATCTCTAGCCCAAATCTAAAAGAACCTCTGACCCCAAATTAAAAGAGTCTCTGACCCGAAACTAAAGAGACATCTAGTCCGAAACTAAAAAAACCTCTGGACCAAAAATGATGGATCTCTAGCCCAAAACTAAAAGAACCTCTGACCCCAAATTAAAAGAGCCTCCGACTCAAAACTAAAGAGACATCTCGTCCGAAACTAAAACAACCTCTGGACCGAAAATGATGGATCTCTAGCCCAAAAGTAAAAGAACCTCTGACCCCAAATTAAAAGAACCTCCCACTCAAAACTAAAGAGACATCTAGTCCGAAACCAAAAAAAAAACAAAACCTCTGGACGAAAAATGATGGATCTCTAGCCCAAATCTAAAAGAACCTCTGATCCCAAATTAAAAGAGTCTCTGACCCGAAACTAAAGAGACATCTAGTCCGAAACTAAAAAAACCTCTGGACCAAAAATGATGGATCTCTAGCCCAAAACTAAAAGAACCTCTGACCCCAAATTAAAAGAGCCTCCGACTCAAAACTAAAAAGACATCTCGTCCGAAACTAAAAAAACCTCTGGACCGAAAATGATGGATCTCTAGCCCAAATCTAAAAGAACCTCTGACCCCAAATTAAAAGAGTCTCTGACCCGCACTAGGTTGAAATTTTATTTTATGGGAGACTGGTTGCCAACTCAGGCTATAGCACCCAATCTTTCTTGGTATTTATCCCATAGGTGGAGGAAGAAATGATGGATTCATAAAATTCCCAAAAGTATTTATACATAAGTGAATGCAACGAATGCAACTGGATTTCTCATTCAGAGCCGTTATCCATTGCATCACTACGCACCTCTATAGTCACTCAGTCAGTTAATTGCCATACATGATACAAGCTTGGGCGATCATGTCTCGAAAGCAACATGACTGACGAAGCAGACGTTTTTTTCCCGCAATAAGTTGCCATTACTTTTTACGGTAGACTGGTTGTCAACCAAGTCTATAGAACCCAATCTGTTCTGTTATTCAACCCATAGGTGGAGGGAAGAAACGGATTAATACCTTTCTCAAGGGTATTTGCGCATAAGTGAATGCAAAGAATTCAACTCGATTTCTTCTTCAGTGTAGATATCCATTGCAACACAACACTCATCCATAGTCAGTCAGTTAATTGCCATACGTGATACACGTTGGGGCGATCATGTCTTGAAAGAGAAATGACTGACTGGGCAAAAGATTTTCCCGCAGCAAGCTGCCATTACTTTCTCCGGTAGACTGGTTGTCAACCAAATCTACAGAACCCAATCTGTCCTGTTATTTAAACCATAGGTGGGGGGGAAGAAACAGATTAATATCTTTCCCAAGATTATTTGTGTAGAAGTGAATGCAACAAATTCAACTGGTTTTTCGAACTCGGCTACACTATCTTCGCAAAATTTACCCAACATTTGCAAGTAATGATATACTACATTTAAAAGCGCTGTTAATTCTAATGTGGTCACCAAAAGTTGCAGTTACATTTTCGTTAGGTCCTCTCCCTGTCATTATGAGTAGTACTGTTACGGCAACTCAGGTTATATATGTGTGCATCTTCAATGTGTGTGTGTGTCGCCACCGACTAGTCATCCACCAAACCAACCAAAATAAAACAAACATGAAAACAATGAATTTGAAAACAAACAAAACTATAAAAGTCAACGTAAAAAAAAAAAAAAAGAAAAAAAAGCAGGTATACCGTGACCTTCGCCATAGCAAGTTAAACTGTTTTAATGTGATATGGCCGTAGGCGCACGTCCTGAAAAGACACGGTTTATATTTCCAAAAAGGTTACCATCTGCTGTTGAACTGTTAAATATTAGGACCGATCTTGATGGCTGTCAAAGCTCTTGAACAAGAATTGAGCCGTGCTGGGGACAATTCCAAACACCCTTCTTCCAGGGCGGAGATCTGAGGCAGGTTTGAACGAATGGAGGAAGCTCACAATCTCCGAGCATGCACAGAAGAATGATGGAAACAAAGGGTTCGGTCCGAAATTCCAATAACCTGAGAATGGCCGGAGCGTACAACGACCGAAAAGTCGTGAATCTAAATCTAAATTTATTTATAAATGGAACTATGTCTATGTGTGTGTGTGTCTGTGTGTGTCCGTTACCTATAGACTCCGAAACGGCTGAACCGATTTTCTTGAAAATTTACACAGTTCTACTATAAGTGTCTGCGAGTGTTCTTAGCTAGGATTTGTGTCGATAACACCCGATAAATATCGAAAATTGATAATTGAAAAAATCGGGTTATAGAAGGAGTGGTCCGATTTTAATCACATTTGATACACTTATAGACAAAGACATAAGAAACGATATTCAGAAGTTTCAAGGTTGCAGTACTTACAATAGTGTAGAAAATCGATAACATATATATATACAAAGCAAAATGTTTCTGTGTGTGTCTGTTTATCTGCCTGTATGTCTGTATTTTTTCAGCTCTTTTATTTTAGTTTTTGCTTCGGGTTTGACACTAAGTAGGTATAATAGTAGTTCTTAGTCTCAGCCATGATACCATTTACTCAGAGGACTTATTTAGCCTTCAAAATTCAGTTTACGACGAAAAAAACTTATTTGATATCGATACCAGGAAATCAAAATTTGTCTTACATCCATTCATTTTTCTTTCAGTCTACGGTTTCGCTTTAACTGGAAACAACTATTGCTTTTTAGTCTTTCGTGCCAACGTCCAAAAAGTCTGAGCTCCAGGATCATGGATTAGTTTTAAAGCTTTCATTACACCCGAGCAACACCGGGCTATACTGCTCGTATGACAATAAAGATAAAAACAGCAGCCCGAACAGTGTAAATAATGTAAATACTACCTCATCTCAGAAGTATGGACAAATGCCGGAGATTTGTTTGAGAATGACGTGCATCCGTTCTGCATCGAATGTAGATGAGGAAACGACTCACAAAACTAACTGAGCCACGTTCCCACCCTGATGCTTCGCACTAGGAAAAAGAAAGCGAAACGCCTCTTTCTCAAGGGAAAGGCTCGGAACGTAAAATTTAGACTGAGGTACGTGCTAGCAGTCGTCGGCAATACTGACGACATGAGAGAAAGTGGCAGGATAAGATTTGATGGGAGTGTTTGGTTGTGACGTGATTCGCACAAGTGCTAGGCGCGTTATTATGACATCATTTTGTATTGAATTTGCACCTTAGTCTTCGCTATAATGATGCAAAATACAGTAGACACTTTAGTGTACAATGCAGTACTTAAATATATCGCTTACGTAAATTCCAGGCATAGAAATGATAAAATTACATATTTCTCTCAATCAAGTGCCTCCCTTTCCGCGTCTACGCACGTTACCTTATTCCATTGTCGACAAGTTTACATTCGGAGTTATTTAGTTATTATGAATTTTTTTACTATTTTTCAGATTCTTTTTCATTTTTAGCTTTCTGAAACATTTTATGCAAACTACAAATAAACTGCGAGAAAATCGAATGCATGGTCATCGGCAAAAAAAAAAAAAAGCAGCCCCAAATACCAAATACAGGTGGCGGATACTAAAATCAAGCAGGTACAAAAATATAAATACCTGGGAAGTGTTCTAACAGAAGATGGAAAGTGCGACACAGAGATCTGAAGGCGAATCGGCATGGCGAAGGACGCATTCCAGAAGTATTAAGAGATAGAAAAATTTCGCTAGTACTGGATTGCTATGTGATGTCAGTTTTTCAATATGGCAGTGAATGCTGGGCAATCTCATCAAAGATGAAAAAAAAAAAAAACTTAAAGCAACTGGAATGTGTTCTACAGAAGGATGCTGCGGATATCATGGATCGAGCATGTGAGCAATGGTGAAATTTTGGAAAAGATGGAAACGAAAAGAAAGTTAATACTGACCATCAGGAAGAGACAGTTAAAGCTTTTGAAACATGCAACGAGGAAGGAGGGCTAGGAGAACCTGATACTAACAGGCCAGATAGAGGGAAAGAGAGACAGGGAAAACAGCATGTAACGTACTTGACTGGTTTGTGCGGGTTGATGGCGGAATTGGGGTTGCGCTGTGTAACAAGGAAAGCGTTTTGAGAGCCAGCAAGGATAGGGAGACGTGGAAGTCCATGATTGCCCACGTCCTCAGGGGACAAGGCACTAGAAGAAGAAAATATACACCGTTGAATGTTTGTTGAGGTGCAGTGGATGTCGGCTCAGAATGAGAAATTGGAGAGCCGAGTTCGAATTCCAGTTGAATTAGTTGCATTCACTTACGTGTCGCGAATTCCAGTTGAATTCATTGCATTCACTTACGCGCAAATAACCTTGGGAAAGGTATTAATCCGTCTCTTCCTTCCAGTTATGTGTTAACTAACAGGACAGATTGGGTTCTATAGCCTTGGCTGGCAACCGGTCTACCGCAGAAAGCAATGGCAAACTACTGCGGAATAATCTTCTGCCCAGTCTGTCATGTCTCTTTCTAGACATGATCGCCCAAGCGTGTTTCACGTATGGCACTGAACTGACTGACCCTTGGGAACGGTAATAATCCGTCTCTTACTTCCCGCTATGGATTAAATAACATGACAGATTGGGTTCTATAGCCTTAATTAGCAAGGACTGACTGACTATGGATGTTCATTGTGATGCAATAGATATCGGCTTGGTATGAGAAATCCACTTGAATTCGTTGTATCCATTTATGCGCAAATACCCTTCGAAATGGTATGAATCCATCACTTCTCCCTCCAGCTATGGGTTAAATAGCAGGAAAGATTGGGTTCTATAGCCTTAGTCGGCAACCAGTTTACCAAAGAATGAAATGGTAACGTACTACGAGAAAATCTTCTGCCGAGCCAGTCATGGATCGAAAGAGACATGATCGCCCAAGCGTGTATTGCATACGGTACTTAACTAACTGGCTAAATAAAAGAATTAAATAGCAACGTAGACTGGGTTCTATAGCCTTGGTTGGTAATCAGTCTACCGCAGAAAGTAATGGCAACCTACTGCGCGAAAATCTTCTACCCAGCCAATCATGTCTCTTTCGAGACATTGTCGCTAAAGCGTGTATGGCATCTGACTGGCATGCACCATTAGTACTTGGGCTGTTTGAACATCTCAATTTTTTTTCTTTATATTTAACGATTGACAAGTCAAATGTTCTTGATTAGCCAATAGTATTTTTTAATAATTCTGTTACTTAATTGAAAATAGTTTCTGGTTTTAGCCATAATATTTGTGAGAATTACACGAATATGATCGTAATGTAGAGACTCCCTATAATAATAGGGGTAGAAACGTACGCTAAATTGATAGCAACCTTTGTACTCAGTGCTTGTGTAAAGAGACCATCTTATTTAGCGTCTTGACCCCTATTAGCAATAGTATAGCTGGTTTGGTATCATAGATAACGGATCAGATAACTGTCAGTCATGAATAGAAAGAGATATGACCGCTCAAGCGTATATCACGTGTAGCACGTGACTTAAGTCAAAATGTTATAAGAACGAATGGAAGAATTCGTATTCAAAAAAAAAAAAAGAAGAAAACAAGGAAAAAAGTTTTATTTTAATTAAAAAAAACAGCTGAAAAAGAAGTGATTTTTTAAGCCTCGACCGCTGGAAGGTGAGGACAGAAGAAAAAGACTTTGATCCTTCTTCCTCATGATCCTTTCAGATAAATTTTCGGTGCTCATCTTCTCTTCAAGCTCTTGAGCACCAGCCGAAGACCACGAAATGTGGTGTGGTCTTCAGGTTTTGAATTCAGAGTTGCTCTTCTCGTAGATCGATTGCCACACAAGGCTATAGGACCCGGTCTGTCCTGCTATTTACCTATAACTGATTCATATCTTTCCCAAGGGTATTTGTACACGTGATTATAATGAACTTGACTGGAATCCAAACACAGTTTTCTAATTCCTCAATCCGTGCCGCCATCCATAACTCAACTGGGTCTCCTAAAAGTTATGGATTATAATAAAATACTGAAAATAAACCACATTTTGGCGTTTTGAAACTTACAAATTCATTTTTATAATATTGGCCTTTAAATTTGATTTTTCAAAACAAAAAAATTTTTGAGCATTTTTATTTATTCCATAAAAACCAGAAAAATAATCAAGAAAATATATAAAAAGAAAATTAAGAACTAAATGACATACGTATAATTTTTTATATTTGATTTTTGGATATGAAAAGTTATGCATTAGAAATAAAAAGAAAACAGGCATTTGAAATGCAACGTAATTTTTCATTTATTATTTTATTCTTTTTAATAATAATAACGAATAATAGTAATAATAATAGTAATAATAACGAAGAAGAACAAGAAGAAGAAAAGTAAAACAGAGTAAATTAATTTAGTTTACATTTCTTCTTCTTCTTCTTCTTCTTCTTCTTCTTCTTCTTCTTCTTCTTCTTCTTAACATCATGTGTATTTTCTTTTCTGTTTCTAGACCTTCTTTTTCTCATGTATATTTTCTTTTCTTTATTTCATTCTTCTTCTTCTTCTTCTTCTTCTTCTTCTTCTTCTTCTTCTTCTTCATTATTATTATGTCATTTTTCATCATATTTCGATTTCTGCTTTGGTCTCACTACCAACCAAGTCTGCGGGGAGACCTAAGGCAGGTAGTGGCGTGTTGTTATGACTCCATTTCATGTTTTTCTATCTTCCCTATCATCCCCAGCATTACATAGATAAAGTTTTCCTTAGTGTGTGGGCTGTACTTAATAAGACAATTTTTTGTATATCTCTTAAGCTGGGGTTTCCAGGGATTCTTTCAATGTGTTGTTTTGTTCCATTTTTTATCATTCCAAGTGCACCTACTATCACTGGCACAACTCTTGTTTTCAATTTCCACATTTTTCTATTTCAATTTCCAGGTCTTTATATTTTGACAGTTTTTCAAATTCCTTGATTGCTATGTTACAATCCGCTGGACAAGCCATATCAATTAATAGACAAGTTTTCTCCTTCTGGTTTTTAACAATAATGTCTGGCCTGTTTGCTTCAATTTTTCTGTCTGTGTAGATGGTGTAATCCCATAGAATGGTTACATCTTCTATTTCTGTAACCGGTGCTGGGTGATGTTCATACCAGTGTTTGTTTACAGCTTTTCCATAATGTTTGCACATTGCCCAATGTAAATATTGCCCAACTCTATCGTGGCGATTTTTATATTCGTTTGGGGCAAGCACAGAACAGCCTGAGATTAGGTGGTCTATTGTTTCTTGGTGTTTATCACAAAACCTGCATTTTGGATCCATAATATTATGCATAATATTTGCCTGAAAGTTTCTCGTGAAAAGACTTTGGTCTTGTGCTGCAAGAATAAAGCCTTCAGTTTCAGACTTTAATCCAGATGCACGTAACCATCGATGAGTATTAACTTTGTCAACATTGGATTTATTGGCACGTACTGGATATTGGCCATGCAGAGGTTTGTCTTGCCAGCGCTGTTTCATCTTTTCAAGAGCTTTATCTTTGGCTTTCATTTTCATATTTTTTGCCGCAATAGTTGGTTCTTGGCTTCTGTTTTGCTTTTCTACAGAATCTACTAACTGCAAATCTTGTTTGTATTTACTGCCTTCTTTTATTATTGAATATTTTTTCTTTCTTTCTTCATATTGCCTTACTAATTGTATCATCCAATCCTTTGTTGTTTCTATGTATGTTAGTAAGCCAATAGTTGTTGTCTTGTATGACAATTCCAGCTGAATAAGACCCCTTCCACCTTCTTTACGGGGTATGTTTCGACGGTCTACATCAGCCTTTGGATGATGCATCTTATGCTTAGAAAGAAGCTTTCTTGTTTTAGCATCCATTCGCCTGATGTCGTTTAGAGTCCAGTTTAAGATGTTGAAGCTATATTGGACAACTGGGATTGCAAGGCTATTAATGGCCATAACTTTGTTCTGTGAATTTAATTCAGTTTTTAATATCATTCGTAGCCTTCTATAGTACTCTTTACGCACTATTTCTTTCATTTTTTTATGGTGAATGTTTTCGCTCTCATTTACACCTAGGTATTTATAAGCTTCTTCTGGTTTTAATTCTTTTATTGTTACGGCAGGGTCTAGGCTAATTGAGGATGTTTCTTGTATTGATCCACGTAAAACTGTAGCTTTAGCACATTTATTCAAATTAAATTTCATTCCAATGTCTTTGCTGAAGCATTTTACAGTTTGCAGAAGACCTTCCAGCTCATTATCATTCTTAGCATATAACTTTAAGTCATCCATGTAAAATAGATGGCTTATTTTCTTTTGGCCTATTTTATAACCACATTCTGTCTTATTAAGTTGACTGGTTAGTGCTATTAATGATATGCAGAATAGTAAGGGAGATAAAGAATCACCTTGAAATATACCTCTTTTGATGTTTATTTCATCAGACTTATAGGTTCCATTTATATGATTGAGGTAAAGGGTAATTATTATTATTATTATTATTATTATTATTATGATTGAGGTAAAGGGTAATTATTATTATTATTATTATTATTATTATTATTATTATTATTATTTACTTGGGTTTTAGTCGTATACACAGTTGTATATACCCCTTCTGGGTTGCAACCATACATCCCCCTTTTTCTTTAATAATAAACAGAAATATGATTTAGTGATAATAGTCAATAATTTCAGTTATAAGACAGTATTTTAACTAACCATCGTTAAATTCATTAGTAAGGCAAAAATCATAATCAGGTTCAATAATAAAGCAAAATTCATAATCAGGCTTATTAATAGGGCAAAAATTATAATACGTATCATCACTAAGGCAAAAATCATAATCAGGATTATTAATGAGGCAAAATCATAATCAGGATCATTAATGAGGCAAAAATCATAAACAGACTCACTAGTAAGGCAAAAATCAGGATCAAGGTTCATTAATAAAGCAAAAATCATAATCAAGCGTATTAATAAGGCAAAAATCGTAGTTTGTAAGGCCAAAATAATCAGAATCATTAATGAGCAAAAATCATAAACAGACTCATTAGTAAGGTAAAAATCATGATCAGGTTCATTAATAAAGCAAAAATCATAATCAAGCGTATTAATAAGGCAAAAATCGTAATTCGTATTATTAGTAAGGCAAAAATAATCAGGATCATTAATAAGGCAAAAATCATAATTGGAATCATTTGTAAGGCAAAATCACATTCAGGATATTTTTTAAAAAGAAATAAACAGAAGTATGATTGTCAATTATTACAGTGATAAGTCAGCATTTTAGGTAATAATTTTTAATATTACAGTGTATTCAAAATTGCTAATACATGAAATTTTCATTTTTTAAACGATAAATTATATAGTCAAGGTATTAGTGTGTGTCTCTGTCTGTATGTCTGTCTGTGCGTGCGTGTATGTATGTATGTATGAGTGCGGATGTATATGCGTGCATGTGTGCGCGCACAAATCTTACACAAATGTGTGAGATCAAATAAATACAGTCTGGCACTTATTCGTATATTCATTTAAATATACTCAGCCGAATTAAAAGAGTATGCGTGCGTGGTGGGTGGGGGAGCACTGATACTGGGGAGATTGCAGTCCTAGTGCTCCTCCCAGAGAGATTGCTAAATCTCCTACACTAAGGCCCCTCATTATTTTCTGCTGGACTACGGAGACATTTCTTTCGGCTTCTTCTTCTATGTGCCATGTCCCTTCAGAACGTGGGTGATCATGGCTTTTCATGTCTCTCTATCCCTTGTAGCTCTTAATTCGCTTTATCCAGTTACTCCACCCAAACCTCGATCTTCTATCCTATTGCTCAAGCCCATCAAGTGTGTTATGCATTGCTTTGCCCTGTCTCTCTTTCCCTCTATCTGACCTGTGTGTATCAGATTCTTCAAGCTCTCCTTCCTCATTACATGTCCCAGAAACTTCAGCTGTCTTTTTCTAATGTTAAGTATTAGTTTCCTTTTCGTTTCCATCTTTTCCAAAATCTTATCGTTGTTCATGGTATCCGCAGCATCCTTTTGTGGAACCACATTTCAGTTGCTTCAGGTCTCTCCTTCATCTTTGATGAGATTGTCCACCATTCAATGCCATAATGAAGAACAGACATCGCATAACAATCCAGTTCTCTCTTCTTTGTTTCTAGCGAAATTTCTCTGTCTCTCAATACTCTACTCAGCTTCTTATGTAAAATGTTACAAAATGGTTGGTGCAACAATCAATAATTGGCCCGACCCAATTCCCAAAATCTGTGTAATTAAAAAAAGATGTGGCTAGAAAATGTTATAAAATGCCAATTCGCAGATACCATGCGATTATTTTTTTAATTTGTTCCAGAACGTTTACTGAATTTCATGTTTATTCAGTGAGGTTAAGTTTCGCTAAGCCCTCTTTCTTCATTATGTGTCCAATGAATTCCAGTTGTCTATTTCAAATTCTCTGTGTAAGCAAAGAAGAAAATTGTAAACGGAATAAATCCGTTTACAATTTTCTTCTTTGCTTATTCTCTCCATCGATAGAATTCTCAGTATCTTTCTGTAGAACCACATTTCTGCTGCTTTTAGTTTTTTCTTTCCTCTGTATTTTTTTTTAATCGTCTCACCCCAAGCAAGGCGGTACCGCCACTGGTGTGCAGGGGGCTACGTAAACGAAGAGTGAAAATTTAAGCAGGAGAAAAGCGAAAAGAAAGACGAACCCGATACAGGGAAGGTTGGAGAAAGGGCCAGAGAAGGAAGGGAATACCAGTTGACAGAAGCGAGTAGAGTGAGAAAGGAAAAGAACAAGATACACGAGGTGATGGGGAAAGGACGAGAGAAGGACTGGAGTCAAGTAGACAAGAGATGGGAATTGACATTGCATTTAAATTCTTGGAGATTGTAGCCATCAGGAAAACAAGTATATGGAAGGGAGTTTCACAGGCGGGAAGTGCGAGAAAGGAAGCTGATGGAGCAGAAGTGGCGGCTGCATTTAGTTGATTTAACTGTAAAATGGTTGAACCTGGTTGCCAGTCTGGTTGCTCGAGTAAATTCTTGTGAGGGGGCTAAGATCGTCGGAGCAGAAGCCATGAAAATATTCTTCTTAGCTAGGTTTTGTGTCGAGGCTCCCCCGATAAATATCGAAAATCCATAATCGAAAAAATCGGGTTATAGAAGGAGTGGTCCGATTTTAATCAAATTTCATACACTCATAGACAAAGACATAAGAAACGATATTCAGAAGTTTCAAGGTTGCAGTTCTTACAATAGTGCAGAAAAAAAAAATATATAAAAGGCAAGATGTTTCTGTGTGTGTGTGTTTATCTGCCTGTATGTCTGTATTTTTTCAGCCCTTTTATTTTAGTTTTTGCTTCCAGTTTGACTCTAAGTAGGTATAATCATAGTTCTTAGTCTCAGCCATGATACCATTTACTCAGAGGACTTATTTAGCCTTCAAAATTCAGTTTACGATGAAAAACCTATTTGATATCGATACCAGGAAATCAAAATTTTTCTTACATCCATTCATTTTTCTTTCAGTGTACGGTTTCGCTTTAACTGGAAACAACTATTGCTTTTTAGTCTTTCGTGCCAACGTCCAAAGAGTTTGAGCTCCAGGACCATGAATTAGTTTTAAAGCTTTTATTACACCCGAGCAACGCCGGGCTATACTGCTAGTTATGTAATAAATTGACCCCACCAGACCATAGAATTATTACATCATGTCAGACTTTATGATGGAAGTCAGTTGTTTTTGTCAAAATAGAATTAGTATTAACCAATTGATATTAGGGAACCTTCATCATATATTTTCTTTTCTTCTTTTTCTTTATGTGCCGTGTCCATTCAGGGCGTAGGCGATCATGGATTTCTGCTTGTCGCTCTCCTATGACGCTCTGAATATCTTTCCTCTTGGTATCTCTCCCAAACCCTGCTCCGCCATCCACCGGCTCAAGCTCACCATGTTTCACTCTGCTTTCCTCTATCTCTTTTTCGCTCTATTCGCCCTGTGAATATTATATTCTCCAAGCACTCCTTTCTCATTACGTGCCCTAGAAACCCCAGCTTTCTCTTCCTAATATAAGTTTTTTATTCGTTTGCATCCTCTCGAAAACCTTGTCGTTGCTTAAATATTTGGTCTATGTTATCCCCAGCATTCTCCTGTAGAACAAAATCTGTGTTGTTTCGAGTAATTCTTTCATCTTTGAGGAGTTTGTCCAGCATTCGCTGCCATACAAGAAGACAGATATTACATAACAGCCCAGTACTCTGTTATGGTGTCCTTCTACGAGGAATGTACTCTTCCTATTACTATATATAATTACTGCGTGACTTCCGAAAGGCAGCTAACGTCAGTTGACGACAGTTAATTACGACAGCTAGTATGCAGTTAAAGCCAGCTACTAGTCAGGCAATAAGCAACGTAACTGTAACGTTCGAATTTAGTTATTTCTAGTTACTTATTACTAACATTTACTTTGTATCTATGTTCTTGTTATACTAATAAACTGTTTTGAACCTACCTTCTGTGTTCCGTGTCGTACTTCGGCCAAACCGGTCATAACAATTTTGCGGCGAAGTTTCGCCACAACATATTGGCGACGAAAATCCGCAACATACTCTTTTCTTTGTTTCCGATAAAAATCTTCTTTTATCCCAATACTTTAGTCAACCTTTGGAATGCATTCCTAGCAATTTTAATACACCGTCGGATCTCAGTGTTGCACTTTCCGTCCTTTGTTAGAACACTTCCTTGGTATTTAAATTTATGAACCTGGTTGATTTCAGTATCCCCGACTTGTAGTTGGCATTTGGGTTTCTCTTTTTACCGATGACCATGCATTCAGTTTTCTTGTTTTTCGCTTTCTTAAGTTATCTCCTGTTGGAACTCTTGTAGTTTCCTTTTCGTGTCTGCTATCAGCAGTGTATCATCTGCGTATAACTAAACAGACATGTTTTATTTCATGTAAACATTGTTGATAGGTTTGTGATATTTGTTTACTGGCTGGTTTTTCTAGTCTCACGACTTCATGGACCAATTTACTGTGTTTTTGAAAACACCTAAAGATGCCCTTTACCAGCTTCTCACCGATCAGTCACACTTTCTATCTCTTTTTCTTAAAAAAATTCACTCCAAGCAAGGAAATAAAGCCATTACGACTCAAGTTGGGGGTTACTGACTATGAAAGAATATGAGAAAAAGCAAATGTCATTAGGAAGAGAGAACAATAAAAGAGCAGGAGTTAAGAAGTACGCAGTTAACAAATGGCATTGTATTTAAATTTTTGAAGACCAAAGTTAACTGGGAAGCAAGAAGCGGGATGTGCAGTAGAAGAAACTGTTAGCATAGAACTTACGGTTACATTTAGCCACCTGAACTGTAAAATGATGAGACCTTACCGCAAATTAAGTACTGTGTTTAAATTCATGAAGTCCTAGATACCACAGAACAATTATCATAAAATATTTATAGAAAAAGGACAGGGAAGCTATATTTTAGCAGTGAGGAAGTGTCTGAAGGCAAGATACCATGTCAGAACTAATAACATTGCGAATTAATCATTGGGTTTTATCAAGAATCTTTAAATATATAGCAGATGTGGCAGAAAAATATTCAAAACACGAACGAATCGTACACATATACATATGTAAGTCCATCCTGCACATATATAAATCTACCATCCGCCCGTTCATTAAATAGTGCTGTCACATCTGGTCGGGTGCCCCTGCTATTCACCTCGAGGTTCTTGACAAAATCCAACGGAGAATCTGCAATGTGATCGATACTGACTTAGCAGCTCGACTGCAGCCGCTCTGTCACCGGCGTGAGGTGGCTTCCCTGTGTCTCTTCTATAAATATTTTCACGATTTCTGCTCCGATGAACTTAAATCACTGGTGCCCCCTAGGTATGAATTTACACGAGCTACTAGATTAACAACTAGGCCTCACCCTTTTACAGTGAAACCGATAAAATGTAACCGCAATTTCTACTCTAACAGCTTCTTTTCACGCACTTCCCACCTGTAGAATTCCCTTCCATATATTTGCTTCCCCGACAGCTACAATCTCCAGGAATTTAAATGTAAGGCCAATAGACATCTCCTATCACACTAACTCGCATTCATTCTCACAAGCTCTTTTTCCATCTACTTCATCACATCCTCGGTATCCTCATCCGTCTATTACCCTTCTGACTTTTCCTTTAACTAACTCCTCTTTCTCGTCACTTTCTCCTATATAACCCAGTAGAATGCCTTGCTTGGGGTGAGATGATTAAAAAAATACATAGATTCTAGCGAGTACACATTGTCTAGAACGACACACAAAAAAACAACTTTCCTCGCAATAGCTTCAATCTCTATCTTCAGTCATGCTGGTGGGCACTAATGAATTGGGAAAGATTTGTTGCAAGCTCACAAGGAAACGTAAAGTGAAAATAATCCCCACGGTGAGAAATGATGACTCGAACCCTGTTTCCAATATATTTAGTTGCTTAATTTCAAGATTCCGGTCTGGGTTAGGTAGGTAGGTAGGTAGGTAGGTAGGTTACACTTGTGACAATTTCTGCCATCTGACATCTCAAACTAGCAGATAAACTTTTCTCTTCAGCTTTCCGCCCATTTCAAGATCACGACGCGTGGTTGACAATTCTTATTTTCGACACCGGACTACCCCGAGGGACTTTCTCGACCTGATAAAGTGCATAGTTCTTGATACTCTAGGATGACATAGACTATTATGTAATTCTTTAAGGTTGATATCTACGACAGAAGCTCTATGTACTCTCGTTAACGCGTCTGAGCATGCGCTTTTGATGTCTGGTCGATATCTGATACCACATATGTAAGAGGAAAGTTCAATTTAGTAGCGATTAATCACGTTAGCTTCTTTTTCTACTGGGGAGTGGTTTCGTTTAGAGGGGATTAGGGTTCTGGACAAGAAGGCAGCGGACCTGCTTTCTTGATTTTGCGCCGCATGTAATCTCACGTAACTAACTTCTTCTTTATATTACGTGTCCTTTCAGGACGTAGGTGATCCTGAATTTCCACTTGCCTCTATCCTTTGTCGCTCTTGATATTTTTTCTTTCGGTATCTCTCCCAAACTCCCCTATCCACTTGCTCATGCCCATCAAGTATGTCTCATGCTGATTTCTCCTGTCTCTCTTTCCTAACATCAGTTTCAATTTTAAGGGTTTTTTGCTCTTTTTAGACCATGTACTACAAATCTTTCTAATTTCCTTTGCATGAATTTGGTCGAGCTACTAGACTAGCGACTAGCTGCCACACTTTTACAGTGAAACTGATCAAATGTTACCGCAACTTCTACTCCATCAGCTTCTTTTCTCGCACTTCCTGCCTGTGAAATTCCTATCCGTACACTTACTTCCCTGACATCTACAATCTCCAAGAACTTAAGCGCAATGTCAATTGCCATCTCCTATCTCCTTGACTCCCATCCTTTCCCTGACAACCCTTGTAACATGTTCTTCTCCCTTTCCACTCTACTCTCATGCAGCTCTCTTCACACCAGTGTTCTTATCCTTCTCTTACTCAATCTCTGACACCCCCTTTAACTTGTTCTTCTTTCTCATCACGCGCCTCTTATGTAACACCCTGCGCACCAGTGGCAGTTCTGCCTTATTTGAGGTAAAATGGTTATAAAAAATATTCAGAGGAATCGTTTTTATCTTAATTGAATGGGCCATAATGGGACCACTTAAGACGTCTTGATCTTGAACATGGTATCAGATAAAACACTCTTGTGTTTGTTTTTTCTCGGAGGGGGGCGTTGTGGTGCAGTGGATATCAGCTAGGAACGAGAAATCGGAGAGCCGAGTTCGAATTAAAGTTTAATTCGTTGCATTTACTTACGCACAAATACCTTTGAGAAATATATTAATCAGTTTTTTCTCCCCCAGTTATGGGTTAAAAGCAGAACAGGTTGAATTATATATTATTTGTTGGCAACTAGTCTACCTCAGAATGTAATGGCAGCCTACTACGGGAAAATATTTTTTCGAGACATGTTTGCCTAAGTGTGTATCACGTATGACAATTAACTGCCTGATCTTGTCCCGGCTGAACTCCATCAGGTGCACTGCGTACCTATATATATATATATATATTGTTTTAGGTTACTCGTCTCGGGTTTTTTTCTTTGGGCTACATACTTTGACTGATGTTCAAGTGCTTATTTCCTTCTTTTTTTATTACCATTTTTTCCTTCCGCGTATATACTCGGAGGGTTTTTTTAAACGAGTATAGCGATAAGTTTAAATATATATATTTATTTAGGCAGCAAATTTTCTTTTAGACATGTCAGATTAAATAAATTGCAAACATTGTGTCTGCTTATTTTTAATTGTGTTTGACCATGCGTTCATTTCTAGACATCTAGAAAAACATTCATGTCTATATTCACAATATAAAAACATTAATGGTCGATAATACAACTATCCTACACCAAGAAAACAACAAAATCAAACTACAAGGCAATATTCATTAAAACACTTAAGCCGTCAATTAATAGAATCAGCTATGAATACTGTAGTAATGTTCTAAAATCTTTGTAAAAAAACGTTTTTTCATGCTTTAACACGTGCAAGACCATGACATTACAACATATAAAAAATCCATTTTGGATAATTTTCGCGTTCTAATGAACGCTAGCAATTTGTCAACCGTTATATTTGAAGCAGAAAAAAAAATTTTCAGTAATTTTTAGCAACACAGTTTTGCTGTTATTTTTTGTTACCATTAGTCACACCCCTGAAGATGATCTCGGAAAGAGATTGAAAGTACTTGGGTACCTTGAGAGATTAGTGTTAATAACATCTGTCAACATTGCAGCTCATTTCTGACATATTTACTTATAATTTAAAAATAAGCAAATGCAATGTTTGCAATTTATTTAATCTCTCTCTCTCTCTCACTCTCTCTCTCTCTCTCTCTCTCTCACACACACACACACACACACACACACACACACACACACACACACATATATATATATATATATATATACTTCAGTCCGTCAACTTGTCCCCAATAATGTATGGGTGCGATTTCGCCATTAATTTGTGTTCTTTATCATTCTGTTATGTGCCAGAAAGCACATGACCAGCTGACCACTTACCTGAGCTAACTTCCTAAAAAATAATCTATCGTTCATGTAAGACTGTTTAAAAGACTGGGGAGGAGTGTGAACCGAGCGATAGACTAACCTCTAATAAATAAATAAATAAAGTTTCTGTTTAGACGGATACGTTAGAAGTCTAGAGTTGAAGTAGACTTCAGAAGGAACCGGAAAGTCAGTCCTAAACAAGAGACAAGGGATACACCTCTACTCGTGTTTAAAAGATTTGGGAGGAGACGTTAAAAGTGTAGAGTTGAAGTAGACTTCAGAAGGAACCGGAAAGCCAGTCCTAAACAAGAGACAAGGGATACACCTCTACTCGTGCTTAAAAGATTTGGGAGGAGACGTTAAAAGTGTAGAGTTGAAGTAGACTTCAGAAGGAACCGGAAAGCCAGTCCTAAACAAGAGACAAAGGATACACCTCTACTAATGTTTGAAAGATTTGGGAGGAGACGTTAGGAGTCTAGAGTTGAAGTAGACTTCAGAAGAAACTGGATATCCATTCATAAACAGGAAAGAAGGGTTAAACCGCTACTTCTGTTGAGAAAAGAACATTTGGAAGTATTGACGAGTGTCAACTTCGATATTATTGGTACCTTTTCGTAATCAGGTCATTGCTATATAGACAGCAATTACACGACCGTCAGTGAAGCAAATAACAACAAAGGAAGAACATTAGAAATGTGCTTATTTAAGTTTATATTTATTTGCGGTAAACATTTTCCTACCGAAGAGAGTTATTTAATTTTCATTAAATAATTTGCTGTTCGTTTACAATTAAATTATAAACTAATCCCACCTCCTCCCCATACTCCTCTTACAAGATTTTTACTCTTTCTTAACTGAAGTGATACATAGTTTTCTTGGGAAAAAAACTTAGGAGTAAATAGTAATGTCATTCAGTATATCTACCGATTTGAGAACTAATGATATCAGGAAATTTCAACATTATTCATGCCTTTTTCGAAATCAGTTCATGATTATATACACACAACGCTCGAGGATTAATGAAAAAATTAATAGAATTAAAAAAATGAAAGTCATTGGAAATATGGTTTTCAAGGGTTAAAATTTATTTTCAATAAAGAATTTTTTTAACCTTTATTTAATTTGCTGTATATTTACAAATCTTAATTTGAATAAATTTAATTTTAGACTAATCCTCAGACCTCCCACCACTTATAAGATTCTTGAAGAAAAAACCCACACGCCGACTTATTCACAACCCCTCTTTTATTGAAGATCTGAGAACGTAATTCTGTGTCATTAAATGAAGAGACCAGTGGCCATCAGCCGCGCTTATGATATATAAATAAATAAATAAATAAATAAATAAATGATTGAAGCGTGTCTAACCACAGGTTCTATTCTTTGAATCATCATTTGCTTTCTCTGCACCACTTTGAGTTTTAAATGCCCCGGGCTTTCATTTCTATATCACTCACGTATCTTACGTCTTTACTGTGTCAAATGCAACTTTATCGACTGCAGACATTTTACTGTGCATCTTGCACGCAATTTACAAGCACGACAACAAACAGTGAAATTGGAAAGGGGCACACGCAAAGCATGCTGGTACCTTTTCAAAATGGTGACGAAAACCTCAGCATTGGTTTAGTCGCCTGGCAGGATTGAACGAATCTGGCGGGGTTGGTAGGGAGAGTTTAAAAGTCAAGCCCGGCAGAGTTTTTAAACATAAATGAAATAAATAAATGAATAAATGCCATTGAAAATAATGACACTTAATTTAAAAAAAAAAATACGATAAATAAATAAATATGCAATAAAATAAATTAGTTGAATAAACAAATCTAGCGGTAAACTGCTTGAAAACCGCTGTGATGAAGATGTTTTAAACCTCCAAAAGTAGAAAGGGAGAGAGGGAATAAGAAGAAAAAAGAAAGATGACAAAGCCACACAAAAGAAAAAGATAAAGGAAGTTAAGGGAAAAATAGAAAAAAAAAAAACGAAGCTAATAAAGAAGAAAAGCAAAGTTAAGAAAAAAAAAGAAAAAAAAAAGGAGAAATTTACCAAAAGGAAGTAAACAAATGACTCAGAAAACGAAAAGAGGAAAAAGGAAAAAAAGAAGAGGAAGAAGGAAAGAAAGAGAATCAACTAATATATATCGACTGTTTTTAAAAGCTGATTGTAATAAAAAATAAAAAACCGAAATTAAATAAAAAAAAGAATGTTTTCTTCTTCTTTTTTTAAATGTCACGTGAACGAACACGTGTCAACAGTAAGGAAAAGGCATTTCTTTCTTTCTTTCTTTCTTTCTTCCTTCCTTTCTCGTTTCGCACGAGATCTAAGAGTTGATTTTTTCTGTGACGTCGCTGCCAAGAATTATATAAAAATAACGCGTATATCACGCAAATTGCTCACGCAAAAAAAAAAAAAAAAAAAAGAACAAGTCAACGAGATTAGGAAGTTAACAAATAAGCAAAAAGATACGTTTTTGTTTTTATTATTATTATTATTATTATTATTATTATTATTATTATTATGTTGTCACTTTTCATTATATTTCTATTTCTGCTATGGTCGCACTACCTACCAAGTCTACGGGAAGACCTAAGGCAGGTCGTGGTGTGTCGTTCTGGTTCCATTTCATGTTTTTTCTATCTCCCCTATCATCCCTAGCGTTACATAGACAAAGTTCCCCTTAGTGTGTGGGCTGTACTTAACAAAACAATTTTTTGTATATCTCTTAAGCTGGGGCTTCCAGGGATTCTTTCAATGTGTTGTTTTGTTCCATTTTTGATCATTCCAAGTGCAGCTACTATCACTGGCACCATTCTTGTCTTCAATTTCCACATTTTTTCTATTTCAATTTCCAGGTCTTTATATTTTGACAGTTTTTTAAATTCCTTGGTTGTTATGTAACAATCCGCTGTACAAGCCACATCAATTAATAGACGAGTTTTCTCTTTCTGGTTTTTAACAATAATGTCCGGCCTATTTGCTTCAATTTTTCTGTCTGTGTAGATGGTGTAATCCTATAGAATGGTGATATCTTCTATTTCTGTAACCGGTGCTGGGTGATGTTCATACCAGTGTTTGTTTACAGATTTTCCATAGTATTTGCACATTGTCCAATGTAAATATTGCCCACTTTATCGTGACGATTTTTATATTAATTTGGAGCAAGTCCAGATTATTATTATTATTATTATTATTATTATTATTATTATTATTATTATTTGTTTTGTTTTGTTTTGTTATCTAAAGCAAACATAGTTAAATTCTAAACATGATAATTTTGTATTTTCAGGGAGTTAGAACAGGTGGTTATTATTTTTTTTTATTCCGACCAACCTTCGAATTAAAAAAAAAAAACGAAATTCCACTGTCAAACGCTATGCGAATACAACTACAACAACAAAAACAACAACAGCAACAACAAAATAACACAACACACAAAACCACGTGATGGTGTTTACCCTGTTCAAGGCTTAACTTTGGTGAATTTAAACAAGAAAATTAATTCTTCCTATTTCATGGCTCTCCATAGTTTTGTATCTCGAAGCATCATTTGTCCCATTATCATCCCTCCTCATAAGACAAGGATGTGTTTTCTCACCGGAACTTTTCAACCTGTACAGCGAAGCAATTATGAGAGAAATAAAAGTCTTGCCAGGATTCGACATTGGCGGCCACAATCTCAACAATATTAGATATGCGCATGACACTGTGCTTATAGCTGCTACAGAAGGCAGCAAAAGAAAGTGAGAAGAAAGGACTGAGCATAAACTGAAAGAAAACTGAATGTTTTCTCATCAACAAAAAGAGTAACCCAATATGTCAACTCCAAGTCGGAGAAACTAAAATAAAACAAGTAAAAACATTCAAATACCTGGGAAGTGTTTTGACAAAGGACAGAAAGCGCGACATGGCGATCCAAAGACGCATTGGCATGGCTACGGATGCATTTCAAAAGCTAACCGGAGTACTGAAAGACAGAAAAATCTCATTAGAAACAAAGAAAAGTGCTGGATTGCTATGTGACATCTGTCCTTCTGTATGGAAGTGAATGTTGGACGATCTCATCAAGGATGAACGAGAGGCTTGAGGCAGCAGAAATGTGGGTTTACAGAAGGATGCTGAGGATTCCATGGACGGAGCTCGGGTGCAACGATGAGGTGTTGGAAAGGAATTAAAAGAGAAGAAAACTCATACTAAATATCTGGTAGAGACAAATGAAATTCCTGAGACATGTAATGAAGAGGGAGGGCCTAGAGAACTTAATACTCACAGGCCGGATAAAGGGAAAGAGAGACAGGAAAAAGCAAAGCGAGACGTACTTGTTAGGTCTGAGCAAATGAATGGCGGAGCTGGGCTTAGAAATACCAAGAGAAAAAATATTGAGAGCGACAAGAGATAGAGCCAAGTGAAAGTCTATGATCGTCTATGTCCTGAAAGGACACGGCACATGAAGAAAAAGAAAAAGTCTGCGGCGATGTTTCTAACTGCTTCTCTTGCCTTCAATATGTCACAAGAGAGATAAATTCTTCAAATCTTCCTTCCTCATAAAGTTATAGCAAGTTCAAATGTCTCTTTCTGATTGTAAATATATGTTCCCGGTTCATTCGCTTCTTCGCTATGTGCCGTGTCTTTTCAGAACGTAGGTGATCATGGCCATGCATATCTCCCTATCTCTTGTAGTTCTTAACACTTCTTCTCTTGTTACCCACCCATCTCAAACACATTTCGGTTGCTTCAAGTTTTTCCTTAATCTCTGATGAGATTGTTCAGCATTCACTGCCATATTGAAGAACAGACATCACATAACAATGAAACTGTGCTTATAGCTGCTACAGAAGGCAGCAAAAGAAAGTGAGAAGAAAGGACTGAGCATAAACTGAAAGAAAACTGAATGTTTTCTCATCAACAAAAAGAGTAACCCAATATGTCAACTCCAAGTCGGAGAAACTAAAATAAAACAAGTAAAAACATTCAAATACCTGGGAAGTGTTTTGACAAAGGACAGAAAGCGCGACTCTTCTTTGTTTCTAACAAAATTTTCCTGTCTCTTAATACTTTACTTAGTTTCTGGAATGCATCCTTGGCTATGCAATTTCGCTTTCGGATCTCAGTGACGCACTTTCCATCTTGTGTTAGAATACTTCTTAGGTATTTAAATTTTTATACCTGCTTGATTTTAGTATTTCCGACCTGTAGTTCGAATTTAGGGTTCCTCTTTTTACTGATAACCATGTATTCAGTTGTCTTGTACTTTATAGTTATGTAGACTTTTCTTTTTGCCTTCTTTAACTACTTTCTGTAGGAGGTCTTGTAGTTTCCTTTCTGTGTCTGTTATCAGCACTGTATCATCTGCCTATCTTATATTGTTTAAATTCCGGTCGATAATGACGAATTCTAGCAGGAATTTTAGTTTCCTCAGAATTGTCTCGCTGTATAGATTGATTAGATTTAGTGAGAAGACACATCCTTGTCATACACTCCTTTTTATTTTTGTATATCTGCTGAACTCGTTTCCTGTTCGTATACAGGCGACCTTCTGCCAGTATAGGTTCTTGATGACTCTAATACCCTTCCCGAATATTTCAAGGTTGCCGAGCGTCTCTATCAGGTCTTTGTGGCATAGTTTATCGAATGCCTTTGCGTAGTCTATGAAACACAGGTACACGATCTTCTGTATTTGCAGTGCCCTTTCTGTTGTTGTTTTTTTTTTTTTTATAATCGTTTCACCCCGAGCAAGGCATTTCACTGCCACTATTGCACAGGGGGTTACATAGAGGGGAAAGTGGTGAGAAAGGATGGTTAGATATAGGAAATGTCAGAAAGAGGATGATAGACGGGTAAGGATACCGAGAATTAGGGTTGGGTAGATGGTAAGAGTGTTGGGAGAATAGATGCAAGTTAGTGTGAGAGGAGGTGTCTGCTGACCTTACATTTAAACTCCTGGAGAGTGTAGCTGTCGGGAAAGCAGACGTGTGGAAGGGAATTCCACAGGCGGGAAGCGCGAGAAAAGAAGCTGTTGGAGTAGAAATTACGGTTGCATCTTATCCGTTTCACTGTAAAAGGGTGGGACCTAGTTGCTAATCTAGTACCTCGTGTAAATTCGTACCTAGGCGGCACCAATCGCGTTCCTTGTTTCGGCGTCATTGACGAACCCGCACTGTTCTTGTCCTATCTCTAGCCTGATTCTGCTGCGCGCTTTATTCATCAGAATCCGGATGCTATGTTTTGGTATGTGATTCATAAGCTAATTCTTCGGTAGTGCTAACATTTCTTGAGGTTGATAGTGATCGAATAAAATCATGAATTGATAATAAACAAAGATGGACGACGTAGGAAATAATGAGCAAAGCCATTGCTCACCTATACTGAAAAAATAGTGAGCTCATTCTATCATTAGGGAGTACCTAACTCCAGCCATGATTAGAACAAAGCATATTACTGCCATACCTGGTCAGGAGCTAATCCATCTGCACATGTTAGTTTTAATAGATTTCAAAATAATTTATATGGTCATGTTGTGGAAAGGCATTCTCCACTCTGTAGCCTCTTTTCTCACAGACGTTACTATCCAAGCTTGTTACAAATTTATAGCTATTTTCATGGCAAATGTTCAGATGAACACCTTATTCTTTAGTTCAATAAGTTCAGCTCTATACAGTTCGGATACGCCATACTACTTCCACGTAGTCGAAGTTTCTCCATTTCCTTTGTGTTTAAAATATAAGAAGAATGTTATATCCAGACAGCTTATATTCTCAAACCGCCACTTTGAACAGATTCACGCGTAGGTACTTTCCTAAATGCATCAAAGTTAAAGGTTAATCGTCATCTATCCTCCTTGTCGTCCTGATATATAATGTCTAAAGCAGATTTCCAAAACTGTCTCGCGACCTACTGTTTGGTCGCAAGCGGAATGTTAGTGGGTCTTAAAAGCTATCTTACAACTACGCATTAGTTTAGATTGAATGCTATCTGTTGAGATAGTTCCAGAAGACGGACTTTCATTGCCAGGCCCTTGTTGTATAAAGTTGTGTATGGTTTTGACGAACTTAATGAACCAGGGTTGGACATGCTCTTAATTTAATCATTTATCATCGTAAAAAGTAAATTAATTTTCACTTATTCATACAGTACTTTAGCTATAATACCGGTTTCATCAGTTGACTGCAAAAATTTTATTTTTTGATTATAGATATATATATATGCTTTTTTTTTATATTTCTAGCTATCCTTTGATTATATGTAGAGCCAAGCTCCTACGCCTATGCTATTTAAATCTAAAGTTAGGTTAGATGTCTACTTAAAAAAGATATCTAGAAATACAAAATTAAAAAATATATAAATATCGATAATTAGAATTTAAAATGTTTTTGCCCAGTAAATTTGAGGGAGTCGCCATAAGCTGTGATCATGGATAGTGGGTCGCGATTCTAAAATGTTTGGGAATCCCTTGTTTAAAGCAGTGGTCACCTAACCTTTTGAACTTCATGGACCACTAAAGGTATAATTTTAAATTTGACGGACCACTAATATAAATTTAAAAAAATAAAGAAATTAAAAACATTTTTATAACAAGAATCAGAAAACTTTTATTTTATTAATATTTTATTTAAAGGTAAGAAAGTTATAGTGTAATTATTTAAATAAAACAAATTGAAAATCTGAAGTTTATTCAAGTATTACACATTTTTAGTTTGATATTTGTCCCTGTTTGTTTGAAATCAGATTTTGGGCTCCAGTGACGTCACTGCAAAATGGAAAGCTGAGACTGGTACCGAGTTTTAATTGCTGTGACAAATGAAAATGTCATTTTGCACAAATATGTTGTTACTTTATAAAAATTGAAATAAGGACCCAATTTTTCAAAAAATTGCACGGACCAACAGTGGTCCGTGGATCATTGGTTCACTTTGTATTAGGTGAATCCTAGTATAAATAATCAAAATGTCCAATTAGTGATTTGAAAATCCTTTGCACGGCTGGTATATGTTATTCACTTTAATGTGTAGCTTCCTTCCAAAAATGCGCCCCACTAAAAGTAAATGAATAAACAAAATAAAAATCAAACAACAAAAGAAAAAAATGCAGGCGGACTGAATTTCCGTACGTAATTCGTTAAAAATAAGATAAAAATTCTATTTTTGAAATATATTTTTCGGTGACTGTGAAGCAATGCAAATGTATCTCTACTGAATTTACCAAAGACCAATATTCACCCGAAGGAATTGCTGGGTATATGACAGGATTGAGAAAGATTTGTTTATTATGATTTCCACCAAACGCCCGAGACAAAGTAAAAAAATCGGACATCAGGATAAAGCTAGAATGCGCGTGTTTTGATGATAAAATGAAACAGTTGGGTCCGGAAGCTTGAAATTGTCAGTCAGTCAGTTAAGTGACATACATGATACACGCTTGGGCGATCATGTCTCTTTCGAGACATGACTGACTGGACAGAAGATCATCCCGCAGTAGGTTGCCATTACTTTTGCGGTAAACTGGTTGCCAGACAAGGCTATAGAACCCAATCTGTCCTGCTATTTAACCCATAACTGAAGGAAAGAGACGGATTAATACCTTTCCCAAGGGTATTTGATCGTAAGTGAATGCAAGCTTGGATTTGTAGGAGACCCAAATTTTGGAGGTTCATTTAAATTAACCGTCACTCTCCTAACAAAATTTTCTAAGAATTTTACTATTTTAAAATAAATTCAACATGGATAAACAGAATAACAATAAGGATACTTTTATATGTATGGTTCAAACAATACAATCGAAACACAACTAAGGAAATTAAGTTGTTGTCATTTTGAACTTGGTTAATAAAGGCAAGTGTTTTATGAAATAGGTATTCCTTTCAAATGTTTCAGTTCAAATAAAAGTCTGTAATGTATGTACGTGAACAAAGACAGACGCGGCTTACCGTTGGGGTGCAGTGGATATCGGCTCTGAACGACGAATCGGGGAGCCGAGTTCGAATTCCAATTGAATTCATTGCATTCACTTACGCGCAAATACCCTTGGGAAAGATATTAATCCGTCTCTTCCTTCCAGTTATGGGTTAAATAACAAGACAGATTGGGTTCTATAGCTTTGGCTGGTAACCAGTCTACCGCAGAAAGCAATGGCAAACTACTGCGGAATAATCTTCTGCCCAGTCAGTCACGTATCTTTCGAGATATGATCACCTAAGCGTGTTTCACGTATGGCACTTAACTGAATGACTTACACACACAATTATAGTTACGTGAATTAATAAATATACATATCAGAGTACACACATGTATAATATTATTATTCAGGTGTTAATAAAACAGTGCTCAATGTAGCATGAACAGAGCTATTATATATATATATATATATATATATATATATATATATTGTCATCTGCAGACAGATCTGTTTCGTCGTATCACAGCTCATCAGTACGGTTAGACTCCGATTGCTTTTTTTACCCAGGATTGAAACCCGACCGATGCATATATTCAACTTATATATATTAAGAAATATTGTTCTATGTCCATGGCGCAATTCGGAGTTTCATGTGCTATGCAATCATCAGGTGCATATTTCAAACTGACAGTTTAATAGATGTGAATTTAAGTTCACTCGATGTTCCTGAAAGTTAAATCTCATAAAGATTAATCTTTAAGATTAAGTTTGAAAAATGCACCTGATTATTGCATAACAGATAAAACTCCGAGTCGTGCTATCGACATAGGACAATATATATATATAGAGAGAGAGACAGAGACAGAGACAGAGAGACTGAGAGAGACAGAGAGAAGGAGATAGAAAGGGAGATAAAGTTAAGAGATATACAGATAAGTAGATAAAGAAAGAGATTGAGAGTCAGTTGAACTTTCAGCTGTGGCCTCGGTCAGAACTGGAAATGGATAGACGACTGAAGACAGTTACTTTGAAGTCGCTGGTTGCTGAAACGAAATGCAGGCGAAAGCAACTGAATTTCCTGAATTTTTTGTATCGTCCTTTGTTTATATTTCTTTTCAGAGGTTCAAGGCTTAGAACTTTTCAATATTTTTCAGAAAGATACGATTTAGCCATTATCTTTTCTCATTATCATGTGACATATTTCGAAATTTCTAAGCGCGAAAAATAAATAAATAAATAAATAAATAAAAATAAAAGATGCTCCGAAATAGATTTTGAAGTTTACAAAATCGAGGGCACGGGCGTTGTTTCTCGATTGGGTGTATATGCGTGTAACCTGCACGCTCATGCACCGTATTCACCAAATATAGCACTTTTCGATTGCCACTTAAATCCAGTATTTTCTATATTCTCTTGCTGCAAAATAAATGCTCCAAGAATAACTTAACAGATTCCACGGCGAGGAAAATGAAAGGTTCTGTGAGGATAAAACTAGGAAGTTCTAAGAAAAAAATATCAGATAAAGAAGAAAGATGGTGAAAATTAAAATAATGTTATTTATCTTCAATCTCTCGTGTACCGATCATAGCTATTCACAAATTCCTGCCCTTTGTAGCTCCTAATAAATATTAGCTTTTTGTTACCTCTCCTGAACCATTTTCTGCCATCCATTTATCCCAGCTCGCTAGGTAGGTTAGGCGTTGCTTTCCTCTGTCCATCTTGTTTTCAATATGTCCTGTGAGTCATCAATCTTTCAAGTCATCTTTCCTCATTATATGCTCTAGAAATTCTTGATATCTCTTTCTGATGTTACATCTTGTTGTATATCTACCTAAATACATTTATGGTATGCTCCTATTCTCTTAAATATGTAGACTCTATAGGAATAAGTAGAGTAGAGTGATCATACCGGTCCATACTCTCTTGCGTTCAACTCTCAGCTTCCGAGCGAAGAAGGACCCAACCGAGGCCCTGCTGAAGTTTAGAGTCTCGTTTAGGGTGAATAAAAAAGAGCTAGCCTCAGCATTAAGTAAGGTGTACGGGATAATTTTGACCGAGCTAAGGGCTCAGAATCCCTACAATAATTATCCTTGTGTCGCATACGCCTTGTTGGAGAGGTGATAAATGCCAGTAAAGTGATCACACTGATCCTAACTCTTTTTCTTGTTCAAGTTTCTGCCTCCGGGCAGAGAGGAATCGAAACGAGGCTCCGCCGAAGGGTAGAGTCTCGTCAGAGGTGAATAGACAATTGCCTGACTCGTCCTTAAGCAGGATCTACGGGATATATTTGGTTGAACCTATGGGCTCGGAATCCCCACATTAATTGACCATGTGTCACATCTGCCTTGGGCTTCTGCTCTAGTGGAGAGGTCGTAAATACCAGTAGAGTGATTATACTGACTAGCAGTTCACTAGACGTGTATCTAGTTCAGGTAGCGTGCAAATCTTGTATTGTTGATATACTATTATTCCCAACCTCCGTTTTGGTGATTACTTACGCAGTAAACTTTTAGGGTTACAACAAGTATAAATGTCTTTTTTGTTGCCATTTTTTTCTAAAATTTCGTTGTTACTCATTTTTCTGTCTATGGTATTCTCAGTATCCTTTTGTAGAATAACATTTTTGTTGTTTCAAATGGCATATTCATCTGTGAGGAGACGGTCCAGCATTCCTTGTCTTATAGGAGAACTGATACTATGTAACAGTTCAGAGCTCTTTTCTTTTGTTTATTGTTTTGTTTTGATGGCATATAAACCTCGGCGGGTCATTTATTGCCAACTAAATTTTTATTTATTTATTGCTGGTAATACCTTTTTCTTTCAACAATTTATTGTTGTTTTTAAAAAGTTTTATGTCTAATAATACGTTTTCTTTTCGAGTATCAAGATTCATTGGGATTTGTTTTTAAGGGCAGGGTCCCTAAGTCCTACGCTGTTATTTAACCCATAACTGGAGGGAAGGGACGGATTAATACCTTTTCCAAGGGTGCCAGTGCTTAAGTGAATGCAGGGTATTCAACTGGAATTCGAACTCGGCTCACCGATTTCTCTTTCCGAGCCGATATCTACTGCACCACAACGCACATCCGTCACTAAACGCTTACAGCACCTGATATTCCCAAGCGGTCACCCATCTAAGTACTGACCAGGCTCAACGTTGCTTAACTTCGGTGATCGAGCGAGAACCGGTGTATTCAACGTGATATGGCCGTAAGCCGCTCTTCTTTATTTATTTATTTATTTTTTTTTATAACAAAAATGTCCTGTTTCGTAATATTTTAGCTTTTGGAAGGAATATTTGGCTGGCTATCCCAGTGCGCCATCAGATTTCAGTGTCAAATTTTGAGCCATCTGTTACGGCACTCACCAGATAGTTTAAATTACGTAATTGCTTGATTCTGATCATTAATGGCTCGCAACTTTCATTTTTTTTCTTGCGGACGACCATACATTTTGTTTACATATAAAGATTTAGTCCTTCCTGCTTTATTTGTCGCCTTTACTAACGAAATGATCCTGTTCCTTAAGACCTTGTTTAGCGTTTAGAGGAAAACTTTCACTATTCCATTGCACGATCAGGTTTCTGCGTCACGTTTTGCGTCCGTTGTTATGACGCTCCCTAGATAACTAAATGTACGTAATTTCTTTATTCTGGTCCTCTAGGTTTGGGGTTGGGCTAACACCCCTGCCCCGTAAAAAACAATTTGTTACAGAAACAGCAACAAAATGTTGCTGCCCTATGCACCATGTGGGTGTGATGGATAAATGATAATGATGAATTTCTTTATTCTGGCTTATGAATTCGTACTTTTTGTCTTGGATTGTGCCTTTTCGCTCACAACAATACGGTCTGTTTTCTTACAATCAAAGGTTTCTTTCTCCTCAATTTTCTCGCTCTACTATCTTGTCTAGGAGTTCTTGCGTTTTTTTATTGTCTACCATCAACACAGTTATCTGCATCGAAAGAGATATGAACGCCCACTCTGTCTTGCTATTCAATTCTTTTATCCATATCAGTCACTAAATGCCATACGTGATACACGCTTTTGCTCCCCTTTCTTTCCGCAGTACACTGGCTGCCAACCAAGGCTATAAACCCTATCTGACCTGATATTCAGTTCTTTTATCCATATCAATCAGTTAAGTGAGATACGTGATACACGCTTCGGCGGTCATTTCTAGAAAGAGAATTGAAGGAGTGGCAAAAGATTTTTCCGTAGTAGGCTGCCATTCATTTTTGTAGTAGACTGGTTGTCCACCAAGGCTATAAAACCCAAACTGTCCTGATAATGAAGGCTATGGAATATCATGAAGGCCATATTAACATATATGATAATAACATTTATTCCTGAATATGTGATATGTGTGTAGTATAACAATTATCAGCGCTGAAAGTTGAATTGACGAGCCGATTTCAAATTCCACCCAAATATTCGCACAAATAATTTTGGCAAATGCATGAACCTGCCAATTCTCCCACAGATATGGGTTAAATAGACTAAGCTCTTGGGTGGCAACCAGTCTATGAGAAGAACAATTTTGAATTCCAAACTATGTAAAGGGCAATGGGAAATAAGTCTAATATCTTTCCCAGGAAAGGATAACAACATAGTTCCGATCCTCTGTATTGCTCCGCTATTTTATCCTTGTGCCTTACTAGATTTGACTTAGTAAATATCTACAGATGAGTTTTCAGTTTCATTTACGTGCCAGAATTTTAAATTTCGCATGTGTTACGCACGTTATTTACCAAATCACCATAAAGTGTTCTGTTCCATCTGAGTGCTTTGGATGCACCTGTCATCTCGGGTAGAGTGAATTCGTGCAACTTACCAGGTGCACATGAAAGTATTAGGGTTGCTAATAAAGGCACAGATTTGGTCGGCTCAGGAAATGTTTCTTTAATTTTTGTTTTTGTTTTTTTCACTTTTTCGTTTTTATACTGCTGCAGTTGCACTTCATCACTGTTTTTGATTAGTAATTAGCTGTTTATCCTTTACAAACGAAAGAAAGAAAAAGAAATTCCATTAGTTTTGGCATCTTGAGATCACATCGAGGGCATCCGAAACAGTAAATAAGCACCAATGAGGCGAGAGGTAAAATGTACCTGAACACACACACACACACACACACACACACACACACACACACACACACACACACACACACACACACAAAAATATGTGTGTATATTTCTTGGTAAAGAGGTAACTAAATAAATAATATCATTGTCAAAATAAAATCCGTTACACACACCTCTCTCTATTTCTTTCTTCTTGTGTGTTACATGTTTCTGTTATTCTCTTACTTCTCTACGTATCTATCTAACTTCCGATGGACACACACGCACACACGCACACACACACGCACACACACACACACACACACACACACACAGAGACACACACACACATATATAAATAAATAAATATATATATATATATATATATAATTAGTTAGGTTTTGGTCATAATTAAATTAGACCAGTACACAGTTGTATTAAAAAGTGTACAACACAGAACTTTTGAATATTTTTCATTTGGAAACGAATTATTTCCGCAACCTAGGTTTCAACATTTCGCTATCTTCAGACGATTTACAATAACTGATCATACCGTTTTTCAAACGCTGGAACAAGGATTATTTAAGAACACGCGACTAAAATTTTAAGAGAACCGAAAAAATGTTCAAAATTAGGGAGGAGCTATTTAAGAATCATAGAACATTTTCATCCATGCTTGTATGATCCTAGAATGTATTTATGGGTATGATTACATCTGGGCATAATTTCTGATTGTAATACCGCGAAACAGATCTGTCTGCGGATGACTATGGATCTTATATTACTAATATCTACTGACTAGTGGACGGAGCGATTGCGGTAGAGTTCGTCGGGAACATGAAAATACCATAGATCTTTTAAGTGACAAATTTTATATTTGTATTAATTATGTAGTGTTCAGAATTTGTAATCATCTTTATTGGCATGTTTACGATGTTTCGGACAACAGTCCAAACAGTATAAATAATATAAATACTACCTTATCTCAGAAGTATAGACAAATAATTGAATGTCTAATTGTACTGACGAGCTGTGATACAGCGAAACAGGAATGTCTGCGAATGACTATTTACGCTTTCGCCCGCCGATTGAGCACTATGGAGAAATGGTAGACTTTAAAAACAGTAGCTACTTACGCATTTATGCATCGTTCATTCACTGTTACATCTGAACACTCTCGGCTACTGGCGTGTATTCACATTGTGTATATAACACGCGAAAATACGCCTTCTTCCACTGAGCGCCCATAGGTTAGAGGTAGAATCGCCGACTGATATCAATTCGGACAGGTTTCAATCCAGGCCAGAAGCAATCAAATGTATAAGCGTACTGACAAGCAATGATACAGCGAAACACGACTGTCTACAGATGACTATATATGTATATATATAATCATTTCACACCAAGCAAGGCGATAATGCCACTGAGATGCAAGGGGATACTGTAAGAATGAGAAGATTGAGGAGAAAGACCAATAGAAAAATGCTTTAAGAAGACAGATGTCGATTGGTGTTACATTTAATTTTTTTGAAAATTGTAGGTAAGAAGGAAGCAAAAAACAGGAAGAGAGTTCTACAGGCGGGAAGTGTGAGAAAAGAAAGCCTTAGAATAGAACTTACGGTTACAGTTAGCTATTTAAACAGTAAAACGATGAGACCTAGTAGCCATCATGTTGTGACACATTTTATTTGAATGTGCTGGAAGAGAGTTCCACAGGCGAGAAGTGTGAGAAAAGAAAGCCTTAGAATAGAACTTACGGTGGCATTTAGCTATTTCAACAGTAAAACGATAAGACCTAGTAGCCATCATGGTGAGACACATTTTAATTGAATGTACTGGAAGAGAATTCCACAGGCGAGAAGTGTAAGAGAGGAACCTATTAGAATAGAACCTACAGTTACACCAGCTATTTCAACAGTAAAATGATGAGATCTAGAAGACCTCATGGCAAGACATGTCTTAATTGAATGTACTCGACGACAGTTCTACAGGTGAGAAATGTGAGAAAAGAAAGCCTTAGAATTTGATTTTTTTGAAAATTGTAGATAAGAAAGAAGCAAAAAACAAGAAGAAAGTTCCATAAGTGTGAGAGAAGAAACTATCAGAATAGAACTTGCGGTTACATTGAGCTATTTCAACAGTAAAACTACTAGACATAGTAGCCATTATGGTGAGACACATTTTAATTGAATGTACTTGAAGAGAGTTTCACAACCGAGAAGTGCGAGAAAGGAAACTATTAGAATAGGACTTATGGTTACATCTATTTCAACAGTAAAATGATTTGATCTTAGCTCCAATCTCGTAGAACACTTAAATTCATGTGGTTGGAGTACCAAGGACGAAAACTCATAGGACAATTACTATGAAAATATTTACAGAAAAGAGAGAGGGAAGCCACGTCATAGGGGTGAGACAGTGACTAAAGTCGTATTGCCAGGTTGGACCGATTATATTGCTAACACTTCATTGGATATTGTCAAGAATATAGCAGGAACACCAGAACAGATATAACAGCAATATGGAATACACAAACAAATGGTGAATTTATAAATGACCTAACGAGAAAAAATATTCAATATAATCACTCCACTCTTTGTCAGTGGAAAACGTGCGTTCAAGAAGACGCAAAAAGTTGCGCTTGTTAGGGTTAGCATCAGCCGTGATAATAAAAGGCAGAAAAAAGTTCTCTATGCTGATTAAGTGATAATAGTTTTTTTTGGGGGGAGGGAGGACATCAAATTTACAAGATATTCATTGCCCCAGATAACCACTGAGTGTCGGTCCTTTGTCAGTTTTACATTGACTAATGTATTGGGCTTGATTCTAAGATCAAATTGTTGTGTCATCGGCGTGATATCCTAGTTGGAAACTGATGATATCGAGAAGGTTATTGATGAAGATAAGAAACAAAGTAGATCCAAGGATCGAGTCCTGAGGATCCCAACATTTAAAATGAAATGATTTAAACGTTAAAATTGCGCCACCAGCATAAATACCTAGTTGGGAACTGAAGACTTTAGGAACGCCTTGAAGAAGATAAGAAACAAAGTATGTCCAAAAGTAAAGTCCTGGGGACCTCCACATTTAAAATGAAATTATTTAAAAATTAACAATTGTCTCATCAGCATAAATACCTAGATTGAAACTGATGATATTGGGAAGGTCATTGATGACGATAAGAAAACAACGTAAGTCTATGGATAAAGCTCTTGGCCTACCCACATTTAAAATGGAATGATTTTAATGTAAACAATTGTGTCATTAGAATAAATACCTAGTTGGGAAGTGAAGACTTTAGGAAGGTTATTGATGAAGATAAGATGCAAAATATGCCCAAGGGTAGATTCCTGGGGACCCCCACATCTAAACTTATTTATAAATGGAACTTTGTCTGTGTGCGTGTGTGTGTGTCCGTTACCTATAGACTCCGAAACGGCTGAACCGATTTTCTTGAAAATTTACACAGTTTTACTATAAGCGTCTGCGAGTGTTCTTAGCTAGGTTTTGTGTCGAGGTACCCCAGATAAATATCGAAAATCGATAATCGAAAAAATCGTGCAATAGATGGAGTGGTCCGATTTTAATCAAATTTGATACACTCATAAACAAAGACATAAGAAACGACATTCAGAAGTTTCAAGGTTGCAGTTCTTACAATAGTGCAGAAACTCGATAATACATACATATATATATATATATATATATATATATATATATAAAAGGCAAGATGTTTGTGTGTGTGTATGTGTGTGTGTGTCTGTTTATCTGTCTGTATGTCCTTTATACAAATCCACAATTTTTATCCGATTCTCACCAAACTTCGCACAAATAGTCTTTAGGCTGAGTCTGAGCTCCAGGACCATGGATTAGTTTTAAAGCTTTCATTACACCCGGGCTATACTGCTAGTTTGTAATGAAATGATTTAAAAATTAATAATTATGTCATCAGCATAAATACATAGGTGGGAACTTAAGACTTTAGGAAGGTTATTGATGAAAATAAGATGCAAAATATGTCCAACGGTCGATTCCTGGGGACCCCCACATTTGTAATGAAATGATATAAAAATTTAATAATTGTGTCATCAGCATAAAAACCCAGTTAGAAACTGAAAACTTTAGGAAGGTTATTGATGAAGGTAAGAAAAAAAGTAGGTCCAGAATAGAGTCCTGGTAACACACACATTTAAAATGACATAATTGAAAAGTTAGAAAATGTGTCATCCGCATAAATACCTAGTTGGAACAGATGAATTTTGGAGATTTATTGATGAAGAAACAATATACGTCCAAGCACAGAGCCCTGGGGATTTCTCTTCCATTTACTAGCTTTCCAGACGGCTATAATCTCCAAGAAATTAAATGTAAAGTCAATAGTCATCTCCTATCTCACTAACCTGCAATCTCTCTCACTCATGCTCCCTTCTCCGTCAACTTCACTCTCATCAGTATTCTCATCCTTCTCTTACCCACTTCCTGGTACCCCCTATAATCTGTCACTCTTTCTCATAACTTTCCTCCTAAAAACTGTGGCAATAAAATGCCTTGCTTGGGCCGATATGATTATAAAAAATTCTACACTTAAAATGAAAGCATTTATAATTTAACAAATGTGTCACCAGTATAAATAACTAGTTGGGATCTCATGACTTTGGGAAGGTTATTGATTCAGATAAGAAAGAAAGTAGGTCTACTGAGAAAACCATGGGTATCCCCATATTTAGAACGAAATGATTTAAACATTAACATATATGTCATCAGCATAAATACCTAGTTTAGAACTGACGACTTTAAGGAAGGTCATTCATGAAAATAAGAAACAAAGTAGGTCCAAGCATATAGCACTGGAGAATACACACATTTAAAATGAAATGATTTAAAAGTTAACAATTGTGTCTTCAGCATAAATATCTAGTTTGGAACTGATGACTTTGGGAGGGTCATTGACGAAGATAAAAAACAAAGTACGTCCAAGGATAGAGCCCTGGGGATATCAATATTTAAAATGAAATGATTTAAAAGTTAACAATTGTGTCTTCAGCATAAATATCTAGTTTGGAACTGATGACTTTGGGAGGGTCATTGACGAAGATAAAAAACAAAGTACGTCCAAGGATAGAGCCCTGGGGATATCAATATTTAAAATGAAATGATTTAAAAGTTAACAATTGTGTCTTCAGCATAAATATCTAGTTTGGAACTGATGACTTTGGGAGGGTCATTGACGAAGATAAAAAACAAAGTACGTCCAAGGATAGAGCCCTGGGGATATCCACATTTAAAATGAAATGATTTAAAAGTTAACAATTGTGTCATCAACATAAATATCTAGTTTGGAACTGATGACTTTGGGAGGGTCATTGTCGAAGATAAAAAACAAAGTACGTCCAAGGATAGAGCCCTGGGGATATCCACATTTAAAATGAAATGATTTAAAAGTTAACAATTGTGTCATCAACATAAATATCTAGTTTGGAACTGATGACTTTGGGAGGGTCATTGACGAAGATAAAAAACAAAGTACGTCCAAGGATAGAGCCCTGGGGATATCCACATTTAAAATGAAATGATTTAAAAGTTAGTGCCATCGGCATAAATACGTAGTTGGGAACTGATGACCTTGGGAAGGTCATTGTTGAAGATTAAAAACAAAGATATGAAAAAATGTAGTACGCTGGATCTAGATGCGTCTCTGTTTAATTCGGCCATAATTACACGATTTGTTAAGAATGATTAGTTGAATTCAAATATTTGTCTACAGACACTGTACACTCAAGCTTGTGTAAAAAATATAAACTTAATTTTTATCTGCAATGAGTTTCGTCGAATTATATCCAGCCGTCAGAAGATTATATTGTAAAATTTAACAGTTGATGTAATTCCAGGAGCTTGTATACGAAACTAGCCACAAGTCAATTAAAATTTTATTTTATGCATCATAATTATTATAAGTAGTAATAGTAGTAATACTATTTCCCGTGAAAATGTTTTGGTTTTTCTTATTTGAACTTTATGATGAATGATAATTCTTAAAGTAATGTCTGATTACACTTCTTGTGAGTTACCCGAAGGAAAAGCATGCATGGACATTCTTTCATTGCATCGTTCAATATTTGACAATAATTGGTTTAAAATCGCTGGTCAGCTCAGTGAGAAACCTGTTTAACATTAGATTTTCCTAATTACTATTACCAGAAATATCTGTGAAAGATTCATGGTTCTCCTATTTGAATCTTCTGATACTTAACGAATACAATATCCTAGAATACAAGAAGGTGAATGGATTAATATAGAGTGCCCAAATAAAACAATAACAATTTTAAAAATCGCATTGCGTGAAAGTTTGTTAATGTGTAAATAATATTAAAATAGTTATTTTTATCTGCATTAAAAATCACTTTTGAAGAATGTTAAATAAAACTCTGTGATATATCTAAGAAAAAGCATATATATATATATATATATATATATATATATATATATATATATATATATATATATATTGTTTAATACTTAGTTTTTGATCCTAATAGGGTTACCCCAGTACACATTTGTATTAAAAAGTTTTCTCTACAATTATATTGTAGAACTTTTGAATATTTTTCATTTATAAACGAGTTATTTCGCTACCTTGGTTTCCACCAAGGTAGCGAAAGTAAACGTTTAAGTCTTTAGTAAAATAATAAATTAAAAAAAAAATTAGTCAATAAAAATATCCCACAAAGAAAAACCAAAATCTGATAATGCGAAAGTTTGCAATACATTTATTAAATCATCAATTAATATTTCGTAGAATAACTGTTATTGCTAATTACAGCAAATAGGCGTTTAGTGTGGTCCCCTATGGATTTCTTGAATATTTCTTGACATACTTTTCCATTCTTCACAACAAAATTCCTTTAGTTCATGCAAGTTTTACGGTTTCCTTCTTTGAATTATCAGTTTCAGCTCTCTTCACAAATTTTCAATAGGACTGAGATCTGAAGATTGACTTGATCATTTTAAGAACGTCTATTCTATTTGAACTTAACCATGATTTTGTAAGCTTTGTAGTATGTTTAGAATCGTTGTCTTGTTGAAAGACACAATTTGGTTTCAATCCCAGTGAATGTGCATTCTGAAGTAAATTTATCTCCAAAATATCCCTATAATATGCTCTATTCATCCTCCTTTCTATTATTTCAATATTCTCAACACCTTCGGCACTAAAGCAACCCCAGATCATGATTGGTCCGCCTCCAAATGTTACTGTTCAGGTCTTTGCTACAGCATTTCAGTCAAAAAGTTCAATTTTCGTTTTATTTTTTTAATCGTATCACCCCGAGCAAGGCGGTAATGCCACTGATGCGCAGGGGGCTACATAAGAGTAAAAAGATTAATTAGAAGAGAGTGAAGAGAAAGACGAACCAGTTAGAAAAGAGCAAGAGAAGGATGGGAATACAGGTGTGATGACAATTGCAAAGGTGGAGAGAAAGGAAAGGATATACGGAGTGGTGAAAGAACTAGAGTTAAGTGGTTAATAGATGAGTATTAACATTGCATTTAAATTCCTGGAGGTTGTAGCCGTCAGGAAAACAAGAATATGGAAGCGAGTTCCACAGGCGGGAAGTGCGAGAGAAGAAGCTGCAGGAGTAGAATTGTCGTCTGCATTTGGTTAGTCTAACTGTGAATGGGTGAGACCCAGTTGCGAATCTGGTTGCACGAGTAAACACCTGTTGCAGAGGCACCAGTGACTTAAGTTCATTGGAGCAGAAGCCATGAAAGTATTTATAGAACAGACAAAGGGAGACCATATCTCGTCGGTAGGGAAGTGGCTGTAGTCGAGCCGCCAAGTCGGTACCTATCATATTACTGATTCTCCTTTGGAGCCTGTCGAGAACACTGAGATGTACAGCTGGGGCGCCTGACCATATATGGCAGCAGTATTCCATGCACGGACGAATGGTTGATTTGTATATATGCAAGATGGATTCAGGCGGGAAAAACATCCTGGCCCGACCGTCTGATCAAAGTACATTTTCCCAAAATACTGCAGGTTTGACATAATCCTCGTTTTCAAAATAGCAAGAACGGGTTTTCACTTAAGAATTGTTTTTATTTCCTTGGAGTTCTCGAAAAGATGGCTTATTGACGAAAGGAACGACTAATTATATCCGTACTCACTTTTACACTACTTACTTTAGTCCTCCCTGAAGTTCTTTAATCGCAACCTGGGACTTGTTGCCAACGTTTCTCGCAAATAATCTTGCCGTACGTTCCGATACCTTTCTAGGACGACAAGGGCAATTTTTTGGAAACGAATAGAATGACACGTCTTCCGGTGACGAACTATGATACCAACAGTACTCAATGCCACATTTAACTGACTAAATATCTTCCTATAACCCAGTCCATTTGTAAGAAGGTCAACATTCTTACTGCCTGATTCCGGTAGGAATATCCTTGTTAAATCGTACACTTCTCAGTTGACGCACTATTACACGTGTTAAGCGTTGAAGAGATTGTATTTTTTTTTTCTGTTCGGTTATAGTGAGAAGGTTGATTTAGTCAGAATTTAATGAAAAATCTTTTGTTTTTATTCTTTTTTAGTTTAGAAAACTGAAAATATCTAGTTTTGTATTCAAAATCTTTTGCTGAGAATAATTTTTTCCTTCAAAAATATATTATGGTAATAATTTTTTCTTCAAAAATATCTTGTTGGCAATATTTGTCCTTCAAAAATGTATATTTATTCTATAAAATTCTGTTTTTATGAATATATTTCTATAAAGATGTATTTTTATACTTTCATAGTGTTTTGACCCCAGTTTGGGGGTTAACTATTTGCAATATCTATGACCCTAACAGGTGCTACCACTCCGGGTCAGGGCGGACCTGGGGACAACAGCAATTAAGAGGTGGTTCCATGCTCCTCACAACCTCCCAATCAAAGGCCTTGCTGCCGATGCAGTTTACTGTCATGCCAAGGATCTGAATGGTAATGGATGCGAGGATCTACGTATGTATCAGATTGCGTTTCCAGACCGAATGCAGTCGAATCATCCAACCTATGCTGTGTTTATCGTTACGTTGCTGAGGCAGGATCCCTGAATTGTCTCTGGGATTGTACATTTAGCAGTGATAACCCTAAACTCTAAACTTAATAACTCAAAAAACGAAGAATTCACGGACATTTGATTATACAGACTTTATATAGAATTTCCATTTGCATAAAATAAGTCTTATGGCTAGTGGAAGGTGCGTTTAAATCCATAAAACTTACTGGTCCTGGGTATGACGGTAAACTGTATCCGGCAGCAAGGCCTCTGATTGAGAGGTTGTGAGGAGCATGGAATCACCTCTTAATTGCTTTTGTTTCCAGTTCACCCTGACCCGGAGTAATAGCATATGTTAAGGTCCCAGCTAAGGGCGAATAGTTAACCCCTAAACTGGGGTTAAAACACTATGAAAGTATAAAAATATACTTTTATAGAAATATATACATAAAAATAAACTTTTATAGAAAAATATACATTTTTGAAGGAAAAATACTATCAACAATAAATTTTTGAGTACAAAACTAGAAGACATCTTCAGTTTTCTAAAATGTAAATAAATT
>JBBBDQ010001412.1:357500-365000 GCA_037127315.1 Ascarosepion bandense | reverse complement strand
TAAGTAATTAAAAATATTGAGAAAGGGAAGGAGAGAATGAGAGAGAGAGAGAGAGAGAGAGAGAGAGAGAGAGAGAGAGAGAGAACAGAAAGAAAAGATAAAATAAAATAATAAAATTATCATAAATATAATAAAATTATGAATTTAAAATAAAATTGCAATATCCTCAAAATCGGTGCCGTTAATTGGGCAAGTACACAAAAATGGAAATGGGCGTAAGACAAGAATGCGTCGTTCACCGATTTTTTAAATCCTATACAGCCTGGTCGTGGTGCAGTGGATATCGGCTCGGAATGAGAAATCGGGAAGCCAAGTTCGAATTCCAGTCGAATTCCTTGCATTCACTTACGCGCAAATACCCTTGGGAAAGGTATTAATCCGTCTATTCCTTCCAGTTATGGGTTAAATAACAGGACAGATTGGGATCTATAGCCTTGACTGGCAACCAGTCTTTTGCAGAAAGCAATGACAACCTACTGCGGGATAATCTTCTGCCCAGTCAGTCATGTCTCTTTCGAGACATGATCGCCCAAACGTGTATCACGTATGACACTTAACTGACTGACTGACAGCCTGATAATCGAAAGAGAACTAGAAGTCTTACCGTCATTTATTACCGGTCTACAAAATCCTAACAACAGAAGTTACTCAAATGTCACCGTGTCAGCAGACCCAGGAAGAAAAAACTGCCAGAGACAAGGTTATAAAAAAAAGGCAGAAAAAGCGACTAATGTATGTTTGTTAGCAAGAGGAAACATCCAAGAGAGAAGCTACAGAGGACACATTACAGGTCCTTACAATACTAGGTGAGTATTTCTCTCCATTTAGATTCCCTTACACGCCTTTCATTTGTATTAACAATATTATCTTTTTTCTATCTAATTAGATCAGTCAGTCAGCTAAGTGTCATACGTGATGCACACTTGGTTGATAATGTCTCGAAAGAGACATGACTGACCGGGAAGAAGATTTTTTCGCAGTAGGTTGCCATTACTTTATGCAATAAACTAGTTGCCAACCAAAGCTGTAGAACCCAATCGGCCCTGCTATTTAACTCATAGCTGGAGGGAGAAGAGACGAATTAATACCTATCCCAAGAATATGTGCACGTAAGTAAATGCAAAGAACTCAACTGGAATTCGAACTTGGCTCACTGATTTCTCATTCTGAGCCAATATCCATTACACTACCCAGGCACATAAAACAGCAGAAAATCAATTAAAAAATGCTTGAATAATTAGCAGAAAAATAACATAAACGATTAAACATCGATCCACAGCTTTATTGTTGGGTATCCTTACTCTTTACGTGACTCTGTCTCGTCTGACACAAGGCTACAGGGTGGTGATGCATCTATTGAAGATGAAGTTGCAAACGTTAACTTTGTCCTTAATCTACAAGGCGAACGAGCACTTTGATTAGTGCAACAGTCTTCTTCTATGTGCCTTGTCCCTTCAGGACGTTGGCGATCATGGCCTTCCACGTTTCCCTATCCCTGGTTGCTCTGAGCACGCCTTCTCCTGTTACACCATGCAATCCTCGTTCCGTCATCCACCTGATTTGGTCCTTCACATATGTTATCCGTTGCTTTCCCCTGACTCTTTTTCCCTCTATCTGGCCTGTTAGTATCAGATTCTCCAAATCCTCCTTCTTCATTGCGTGTCCCAGGAACTTCAGCTGTCTCTTCCTGATGCTCAGTATCAATTTCCTCTTTGTTGCCATTCTTTCCAACACCTCATCGTTGCTTGCATGCTCAGTCCATGATATCCGCAGCATCCTTATGTAGAACCACATTTCAGTTGCTTCAAGTTTTCCCTTCATCGTTGATGGTATTGTCCAGCATTCACTGCCATATTGAAGGACGGACATCACGTAGCAATCAAGTACTCTCTTCTTAGTTTCTAGCGAAATTGTCCTGTTTCTTAATACTTTACTCAACTTCTGGAAGGCTTTCTTCGCCATGCCAATTCGCCTTAGCCGACTTATTTCAATCTTTTTTTCATTTTCGTATTTTCCTTCCGAGTATGAGGACCTGACCCCTGCCACTACAATACAGTCTTTATTTTGTTTTTCACCATAAGCTGTCCAATATGGTTAAAAGCGATGGTGAAGTCTCATTACCGACCATTAGGTGACTGGAAGTGACCAAGAAACCGCGGAGGTGCGTGTCTATAAGCAGAATTCAAGAATAATTCGTAATAGTGATGATTGGGGATGGTCGTGTATTCGCTTGAATTGTTTATCAAGGGGGGTAATTGCGTTGGTAAAAGAGTCAGAAGAGAATGAACAGGCCAGAAAATGTGCGGGGAGGGAAAAAGAGAACAGGGATCGAGAGGTAAAGGAAGTGAAACAGAAAGAAAGAAAGAAAGAAAGAAAGAAAGAGCGAGAGAGAGAGAAAGAGAAAAGACTAAATAGAGAAGGGAAAAATAAAAGAGGAATCGAGAAGTAAGAGAAGTGAATCAGAGAGAGAGAGAGAGAGAGGGAGAGAAAGAGGACTAAAAAGGAAAGAGAGGCTAAAGAGAGAGAGAGGAAAAAGAAAAGAAAGATCGAGACGTAAAAGAAGTGAACCAGAGAGAGAAAGAGAGAGAGAGAGAGAGAGAGAAAGAAAGAGAGAGGACTAAAGAGAGAAAGGAAAAGAAAAGAAAGATCGAAAGGTAAAGGAAGTGAACCAAGGAGAGAGAGAGAGAGAGAGAGAGAGAGAGAAGACTAAAGAGAATGGGGGGCTACAGAAAGAGAGGGAAAAAGAAAAGCAGGATAAAGAGGTAATGGAGGTGAACCAGGGAGAAAGAGAGAGAGAGAGAGTGAGAGAGAGAGAGAGAAAGAAAGAAAGGGAGAGAAGACTAAAGGGAGTGGGGAAGAAAAAAGGGATCAAGGAGTAAAGGAAGTGTACCAAAGATAGAGAGAGGAAGAGAGAAAAAGATAGAGAGAACGACTACAGAGATTAAAATAAAACAAAAAGTTTTGAGAAAACACCGGGAAGCTAAGATTGAAAGAGAAAATAAGAAATCAGTAAGAAAGAGAATGAGCTGCGAAGAAGGAAGAAAAACGTCAGAATGAGAAAGAGAACTGAAAAATGAGGAAAGACAGAAGATAATTAAGAAGACAGGAAAAAAGAAGGAAAAGAAAGAAAGAACTAATGAATAAAATAAAAGAAGGAAGAAAAAAGAAAAACAAATAAAATAAAATATGTAAAGAGTTAAGAAGAAAGGAAAATAAGAAAAGAAGGATGGTGTAGCGGATAAGGAATAAATCAAAATCAACCTTCTTCACTTTTACAAAAATTCACAATGAAGTGTGAAATCCTGGTTTTTCCCAAATAGAAAAAGGACTGACCATGTGCTTAAAGAAAATGTCAAAACCAGATTTCGCAAGTAGGTGTTAAAATGATTTTTGACCAATGAGAGCGACATGTAAGACTTGAAAGGACTTAGCGATCCAGTGCGAAATTCAAAAAGAACATATAAATAACTTCGCAGCTTCAGAGACTCAGATGGGAGCAGCGAGAGAGAGACACACATCTAAAATTTAACTTCCACTTCAAGCGACTCGGACATTGTCCTCTTTCTTTTTCTCCTTATCTCTTTCAACAATTACTACTACGAACATTTTATACGAACTCTGCACTTAATTCTTAATAATGTTTCTAATTGAACATTAATTTCTACGACTTGTGTTATTATTTCCTTTTAATAAATTTCTATTTTAAAATGCAAAATGTATATTTTATTCTTCATACGCTATTCCACCAATTTCACACATTCCAACTGACTACCAACCTTCTGATGATAATTCAGCATAAATCATGTAATCTGTAGGGAGTTCGGTTAAGTCTGACACAAGTCCGAATCAAAGAAAAATTAACCAGCTCCCTACGCTACAATGAAAATGAAGGAAGAATATATGGAAGAAAGGAAGGATTATGGGAAAGGATTATAGGAAAGGAAAACGGAAATAAATAAAGACGTAAGGACAGAAAGAAATATTATTTGGGGAAAAAAAAGGATGAAAAAAGAAGGAAGAGACGGCGAAAGAAAGTAACAAAGTGAGATAAGACTGAAGGAAGAATATAAAAGAAGAAAGGAATTAATGAAGAAAATAACGAAGTAACTTAGGAACGAATGCTAAGATGAAGAAAAGAATGATTGAACGAAAGAAACAGGGAAGAATAATACTAAAAATAAAAAGAATTAACCATTGAAAAAAGAAGAAAAAGCAAGAAACATCAAGATTTGAAAAAAAAGAAAGAAAGAAAATAAAGCGTAAATGAAACAAAAACGAATAAACGCTTAAATGTTGAAAAGAAAGAAATTAAAAAAGAAAAAAAAGAAAAGAAACAAAGCTAAAATATTGTAAAGAGATGAAGTAAAACGGAAATAATCCTGTAAACCGAAAAAATTGTAAAACCAAATTCAGGCAAACATGGCGAAAATTTTGAAAGAAAGAAAGAATACTTTAATATTGAAAGGAATGTAAAAAGGTAAATAAAGCTGAAAGAAAGAAAGAAAGAAAGAAAGAAAGAAAGAAAGAATGCTTAAATATTGAATAGAATGATCAAAGAAAAGGTAGCCGAAATTTTGAAAGAAAGCAAGAAAGAAAAGATGCTTAAATACTGAAATGAATGATAAAAGGCAAATATAGCTGAAAGTTTGAAAGAAAGGAAGGAAGGAATGCTTGAAAATTGAAATAAATGTTATAAGGTAAATAAAGCTGAAATTTTGAAAGAAAGAAAAGAATGCTTAAATAATTGAAAAGAATGATAAAAGGTAAAAATAGCTGAAATTTTGAAAAAAAAGAAAGAATAAAATTTGTTCACACCGCTAAAAATTAACTTTACAAAAATCCACAAACCACGGAAACTAGGTACCTCCAATAGCCCTTATAACAAACACAATCCAAAATTCATAATCCTAATCTCTAACTCTTTTTTTGTAATCAAATTAGTTATCCCTAATATTAAGATCTTTACTATCACGATGAAGACAATCGGAAATATATTTTTGACAACATCCAAAAAAGGATCTGCAATGTAATCGATCCTGACTTGATATCTCGATTTCAGTCACTTTCTCACCAACATGACGTGGCTTCCCTCTGTCTTTTCTACCAATATTTTCATTGCAACTGCTCTGGAGAGTTATTCTCTCTAGTGACCTGACCAGATAAATTTAAGTGTGCTGCTAGATTGACATCTAAGTCCTACTCTTTTACCGTTGAAATAGTTAAATGTAACTGCCAGTTTTATTCGATCAGTTTCTTTTCCTGCTCGTTCCCCATGTGAAACTTCTTTCCTTTTATTTGCTTCCCAGATAGCTATGATCTTCAAAATTTTAAAGGCGACGTCAGTTGTTATCTTATATCTTCTTGAATCCCGTTCATCTTTTATATTTTCTTCAATACTCCAGAAGATCCAGTATTTCTATCACTGTAAACCCCTGCACACTAGTGCCGGTCCTATCTTGCTCGGGGTGAAATGATTAAAGAAATGTATACGTAATTAGGAAGAAAAATAAATTCAACATCACTTCAGAGATGCTGTTACTTATCAAATAAATTGCTTACGATGTGAAAAAATATTATATATATATATATATATATATATATATATATATATATTAGAAAAATTAAGGCAGACACGTTATTTCATGGTAAATCGGAAGTGAAGGCCTATTTCAGGCGAACCATCATCAGCTTCCGTCTTTATTTTACAAAAGATTTTACACCTGAAATAGGCCTATACTTCCGATTTACCATGAAATAACGTGTCTGCCTTAATTTTTCTTATATTTGCATATTTAGAGCTTTCTTAGAGAGTTATCCTACCACTGTATGTACTGGATACTCCTTTGGATTTTTCTATACCCACACTGCATGCTGATATATATATATATATATATATAGATAGATAGATAGATAGATAGATAGATAGAAAGAAAGAAAGAAAGAAAGAAAGAAAGAAAGAAAGAAATTAACTTAGATTAATAAATATGCTGTGAAAGGCAAAAATATATAAATATACACTACCGGCCATAATTATTAGACCACCCCAGTTTTTTCAAAGAAATGATGTACTTCAGAGTATTTTTAGTGTTCATTGCCAGGTGGATAATTCTAAATGAAAACAGAATGTTTTTTGGGTTTTTTTTTTGTTATTATTACTTTGCAAAATTTTACAAGGCAAGGAAGCAAAGATGAACTCGTCCAAATAATCCTAAATATTTTTCATTCTTTCATTGATGAAGCTGCAATATGGGTAATTATTAAATGTTTAAAAATTCATTTGATGCGCATGTTATTGTGCAGTATTAACAAAAGAACCATTCTATTTTCATTTAAAATTATTCACTTGGCAATAAATACTAAAAAATAGTATGAAATACATCACTTTTTTAAAAGCACTTGGGTGACCTAATAATTATGGCCGGTAGTGTATATCAGATGCATAAAGAGCGCCCGTGATATATAAACAGATAGATAGATAGATAGATAGATAGATAGATAGATAGATAGAAAATTGAAATAGGAAAGAGTGGGGAGGAATTATAGAGAAAGTGGTTGTAAATGTGGCATGAACCATTTCTCCCATAAATACATATATTCTGGAGAACTCTGCTTGTATTCAGAATGAATCAAACCCCTATCCTTGTTGGACGCTCTACCTTCGGGCGGAGAGAAACAAAAGACGAGGCTATGCCGAAGAGCAGAGTCTCGTCTGGGGTAACTAGACCATAGCTTGACCTTGTGTATGCAGGGTATACGGGGAATTGCTGCTCGGGCGTACGTGCTCGGAATGCCTCATGTAAAAACTGGCCTTATGCCACATCTCGCCTTTATAGAGAGGATCTTGTAAATACCGAATGAAACCAAGCTTGGAATTTGTCGGACTCTCTGCTTTCAAGCTGAGAGGAACCCAGACGAGGCTATGTCGAAAGGCAGAGTCTCGTCTGGGGTAAATAGACAAGCGCCCGACTCATCGTATGCATGGGCTACCGGAAATTTTTATCCGAGCATAAAAGCTCGGAAGACCTTATGATATAAAAACGGCCTTGTACAATATCCCACTTTTATGGAGATTCTCGGGTAATTACCGAGTTCATTAAAGCTTACATTTAAGACAATATGAATGATCTCTAACAATTCTACTATAGTAAGGTAAACGTAAAGGTGAGAGAAAAAAAATAAAAAACGAGAGAATGAATGTTAGAAATGAAGAGAGTAAATTAAAAAGAGACTGTGTGAAAAAAAAATAATGTAAAAAAAAAAAAACAAAAAAGGGAAAGCGACAGATGGCAAAAGAGCAAAACGTAATAAGGAAATAGTTTGACAAACGGAAAGATGGAAAGATAAGTGTGAAAGGGAGAGAGAGAGAGAGAGAGAGAGTGAGAGAGAGAAAGAGAAGGAGAAAAAAGATAGATAGATAGATAGATAGATAGATAGATAGATAGATAGATAGATAGATAGGGAGTGTGTGTGAAGGGAGAAAATGACAAACAGAAGAGGAAA
>JBBBDQ010001412.1:325000-355000 GCA_037127315.1 Ascarosepion bandense | reverse complement strand
GTTGTTTATGGCAATAAATGGCGGTGGAAGGAAAGTCTTTTTAATGACAACGCTGATGAATGTTTTAGCGTCGACTGTGCGACGTGCTATTGATTCTAATTAGTGAGTTGGTTTCGCAAGACGTAGATAGTGAATTTGCTCCTTATTGATGTTTCCGAAATGAAGCCTTGAGGTAAACTGGGATATTGCAAGTTCTCACCAGAAGGGGGGGGGCTCATAAACGTGGTTATGCAATAGCTTATTAAATTCTCGGTGATGTCTATAAATATGGCACTATTTGAAATTTCGAAATGAGTTATTAATACTGAATTGACATTTCGTAAACGAAACCTTCATTATCGTGAAAGAAAAGCATTTGAAAAAAAAAAAAGAAAATTCTTATAAAGAATCGATTATAAAATACAACTCGATCAATAAGCAGAGTTTGGAAATTAACATCATATAAAAGTAATAGTCTTAATTTATCTAGGTCTCTTAAATGCTTCCTTTTTATTATTATTATTTTTGTTTTACTAATTTACGAGCATATATAACATTTTAAAAGAATTCCGACCGAAAAGTACAACGTGGAAGCACTGTATGAGAACATGTAAATAACTCATAAAGGTGTTGATATGCTGCTAAACAAAATCAATCAACCAACATAAAAGAACTCTTTCATAACTTTAAACCATATAATATCCTATAATTTCTTAAAGAAATCAAACTGTATTCCAAAATATAACTTCAATAAAACTGCAACATAGTTTAGTATGTTGCAGTTTTATTAAAGTAATGATGTCCACACAAACACGTATATGCACAAAAGCTGAGTATCATTTACCATGTATTCAATTGTGAAGATAGAATAACATAGAATATTTTATTATTTTAAAGCTCAGAAGAAAATTAAATACCGGCATTAAATGACCCATAAGGAGTTGATATGCAGTTAAACAAATCAAATCAACTCATAAATGTCTAATTAGGTTTTAATGATGCCATACTGTTGCCTCCTCCACGGTTTTGAATTCGGAATTGCTCTAGACTGGCTGGCATTCAGGGTTAGAGAGCCTAATTTACCCCTGTTATATGACCAATATGTAGAGATAAATGGATTCTTGTTTTTCCCAAGTGCATTTGTGCGAAAATGAACCAAACAGACCCACACATATACTACTACTACTACTACTACTACTACTACTAATACTAATACTAATACTACTACTAATAATAATAATAATATTGGACACGCCGCTACTTTGGAACGTTGTTCTTTCTACCTTTTTATTTGTCTATTTCTTTCCCTCTTTGTTTAGCTTAAATACAATTTCTAATTAGGTTTTGACGATGCCATCCCGTTACGAATTTCAGCAAGCATGACGGTCATTAAGTGCGAAGGCTTCAAATTTCTCATTTACTTAGCATTTTTGCGCCTATGATTAATGGAGCTCGGAGGGTGAGAGGGGCTGAAGAATGGAATAATAATAATAATAATAATAATAATAATAATAATAATAATAATAGAGGTGAGTAAAAAAGGGAGATAGAAGATAGAATATTGGATTTGAGAGTTGATATCGGTGTTAGAGGGGTGTTCAGAAGGAAACGCCCATCCGATTGAAATTTTTTTTGTTGGTATTCCGACTCTCTTGTGCTCATTGCCAGGCAAATTCTGTGTGAGGTCGAGTGTCAGTTGGCAAGAATATACCATCTCTTGTTAGAAAGTAGACAAAGGCGGTAATGATAAACTAGAAGAGAAAAAGTGATGATAATGAAGATTAGTTGGTTATGCCAGGATTCGTCATCGGAGGCCACAATTTGAACAACCTAAGGTACGCAGATGATACAGTGCTGATAGCAAACACGGAAAGGAATCTACAAGACCTCCTACAGAAAGTAGCTGAAGAGAGTGACAAGAAAGGACTACAAATAAACTAGAAGAAAACTAAATGCATGGTCATCAGTAAAAAGGGGAGTCCAAAATGCCAAATACAGGTGGGGGATACTAAAATCAAACAGGTACAAAAATTTAAATACCTGGGAAGTGTTCTAACAGAAGACGGAAAGTGCGCCTCAGATACGAAGGCAAATTCGAATGGCGAAGGATGCATTCCAGAAGCTGAGTAGAGTATTAAGAAACAGGAAAATTTTGCTAGAATCAAAGAAGAGAGTACTGGATTGCTATGTGATGTCAGTTCTTCAATATGGCAGTGAATGCTGGACAATCTCATCGAAGATGAAGGAGAAACTTGAAGCACCTAAAATATGATTCTACAGAAGGATGCTGCGGATATCATGGCTCGAGCATGTGAGCAATGGTGCGGTTTTGGAAAGGATGGAAACGAAAAAGAAATTAATACTGAGCATCAAGAAGAGATAGCTAAAATTCCTAGGACATACAATGAGGAAGGAGGGCTTGGAGAATCTGATACTCACAGTCCAGATAGAAGGAAAGAGAGACAGGGGAAAGCAGTGAGTAACATACTTAACAGGTGGATGGCAGAGCGAGGATGGCGTGGTGTAACTGGGGAAAGCATGCTAAGAGCCACCAGAGACAGGGAGACGTGGAAGGCCATGATCGCCTACGCCCTGAAAGAAGAAGAAAAAGAAGAAGATTTTGTTTTGCGGCATATCAACACCTCCATGGGTTAATTTTTTTTTTAATCATATCACCCCGAGCAAGGCGGTAACGCCACTGATGTGCCGGGGGCTACGTAAGAGTGAAAAGATTAGAAGAGAGAAAGCCGGAAACCACATCCTAAACAGGGAACAAGGGATGAGCCTCTACACCTGTTCAATAGACATGGGTGGAGTGTGAACCGGGCGATAGTTTAGTCTAATGTCAAAATATAAATATTTTGAACAGATTTTAATGGCCCCAATTAAATACATTTTCAACGCAATTGTATGCCTGCAGTTATATATAAAATGTATTGTTGGTAATTCTACTATAAATACGTATTGCTGATAATGATGCTATAAATGTATATTGTTGGTAATTTTACTATAAAGGCACTTGATGTAGGCTTCTATGTTAAGTCTGAGGGCCTCAGTAACAAATTCAGGAGTTCTTTTCTTATAAGAATGATCAGAATGAAGCTGCCGAGCTGCTGTTCATTCGTAATCACAATTAGACTCGTCTAACTTTTTTCCAAATCGTCTGCACTGTCCTCAGATTGACACTGTCAAATGTTCGTATTGTAGCTTCCGGCGCGAATGCCAAGCAGTACAGCATGCCATTTCTGGTAGAATAAATTGCGTTACAGTGTTCTTTTTCTCGCAGATGGTGCCCAACTGACTCTACTGTACAGAGTAGTCAACAAAATAAAAAAAAAACGATCAACGCGCAAAAATATAAAATGTCGAAAATAAAAGATTATCCGCATTTTCACCATGAAATATTTTTAGGTTTCTTACACTGGATCGGCTCGGAACGAGAAACCGGTGAGCCGAGTTCGAATTCCAGCTGAATCCATTGTATTCACTTACTCGCAAATACCCTTGGGAAAAGTATTAATCCGTCTATTCTTTCCAGTTATGGGTTAAATAGCAGGACAGATTGGGTTCTATAGCCTTGGTTAGCAACCAGTCTACCGCAGAAAGCAATGGCAACCTACTGCGGGATAATCTTCTGCCCAGTCAGTCATGTCTCGAAAGAGACATGATCGCCCAAGCGTGTATCACGTATGGCACTTAACTAACTGACTGACACTGGCTGTATGTGCGTTTTGATGCAGTGGATATCAGCACGGAACACATCAGTGAGCAGAGTTCGAATTCCAGTTGAATTCGTTGCATTCACTTACGCGCAAATACCATTGGAAAAGGTATTAATACGTCACTTCCCCCAGCTATGGGTTAAATATCAAAACGGATTACGTTCTATAGCCTTGGTTAAGAACAAGTCTGTCGCAGAAACTAATCGCAACCTTCTGCGAGAAAGTCTTCTGCTCAGTCAGTCATGTCTCTTTCTTCAAGACATGATCGCCCAATCGTGTATCATATATGGCAATTAACTGACACTGCCTTCTGTCTCATGCCTGCTTATAGTTGGTACTTTTTATGATCGATGTTTGAGCTTGATTGCGCCAGTTTTCTAGCTCTTATTATAGTGTAAACATAACCGCTGCGCTATCAGTTAACACCAAGAGGAAACAAAGAACATAATGAGGAAAAGGTTTAGGAGAATTTGATACGAACAGGTCATTCTGAAGGCAAAGGAACAGTAAGTGACCAACCTTATGAGCTTGTGTATATGGACGACAAAACAGGTATTAGGATGGAGAGTAAAAACAACCATTCATAGGAACTACAAAGGATAAGAAACTTTGGAGGGTTATCGTTACATACTTATCGTTACATACGGCTATATCGTGTTGAATACACCGGTTCCCGTCCGATCACCGAAGTTAAGCAACATCGAACCTGGTCACTACTTAAATGGGTGACCATTTGGGAATACCAGGTGCTGTAAGAATGGTCCACCGGTCCTCCAGGTTTGGGGGTTGAGTTCAGGGTTCCTGCCCCGTAAAAAACAGTTTGTTACAGCAACAAAAAGTTGCTGCACTATGCCCCATCTGGGTGTGATGGATAAATGATGAAATGGATGGCTCAACAAGGATAGAGAAGGATAGTAAAAAGACAAACATTGCTAAGAGCTGCAAAAGAAAGGAAGCCGTGGAGAGCTATAATCACCTACAGAATTGTGTAAATAGATGATAGAACAGTAATTTTCATGTATCGTAAAAAGACAAATATTGCTAAGAGCTGCAAAGGATAGGAAGTTGTGGAGGGTCATAATCACTTACCGAATGATTGTGAGTGAATGGTTGACAGCAGGAATTGGTGGGGATAGTAAAAAGACAAACATTGCTAAGAACTACAAAGAATGGGAAGTTGTAGAGAGCCTTAATCGTCGGCGTTCTGAAGAGACACGACACGTGAATAAAAAGGAAACATATTTATATATTTAAATACATACGTTTTGATAATAGCAAGGACTTAACAAACATGTCATCATTTATTCTAGCATACAGAAACTCGTATTAATATAAAAATCTCTGGACATAAATAAATAATTGCTAATCTTTTTGCTAATTATTATTGAGTAACATACTAATCACCAAATTACTACATTTAAAAATAAGAAAAGCATGTCTAAAAACGTACACGTGAAAGTCTCATACCATATATATTTCCAAGTATAAAGCGACTTTTAAATCTTACAAATAATTCCCCAAAATAAGGGGTCAACTAATACAAAAAAATCTTTAAAATCTGGCAAAATGGATCGCGGTAGGCTAACTACCGTCTTGGTGTGGTAACGAATATTTCTAGTTGGAAGACTTCACATTATAATGCTGTACTACAGTTATAAATGTAAAACTACTTTTAACTGCTTGATTTCACGTTAAAATGCAATATTCAAGAGACGATTACATGACAATTTTCAAAAGTTCTGCTGAGCAACACACGCAAGTAACAGCTGACGTAAACAAATCTTTCGTTCTTGATTTGTAGAGCTCTGGGTGCATTCACAATTTGTTAAATAACAATATTTAAGATAATGTACAATCTATATATTTTATTAAAATTCATTATCATTATGTTGTTAAACAACAACATTTAGAATAACGTAAAATCTATATTTTTAATTAAAATTTATTATCATAGTGTTGATAAAAATAACAGTGTTTAGGATAACGGGAAATCTATATTTCTTATTAAAATTCATTATCATTGTGTTGTGAAACAACAACATTTAGAATAACGTAAAATCTATATTTTTAATTAAAATTTATTGTCATACTGTTGTTAAATAACAGCGTTTAGAATAACGGGAAATCAATATTTCTTATTAAAATTCATTATCATTGTGTTGTGAAACAACAACATTTAGAATAACGTAAAATCTATATTTTTAATTAAAATTTATTATCATTCTGTTGTCAAATAACAGCGTTTAGGATAACGGAAAATCTATATTGCTTATTAAAATTCATTATCATTGTGTTGTTAAATAACAACATTTTTTCTTCTTCTATGTACCTTGTCCTTTCAGGTGGCTCTTAGTGCGCTTTCTCCTGTAAAGTCTCTAAGTCCCCGTTCTGTCATCCACCTGCTCAGGCCCTTCAAATATGTTATCCGTTGCTTTCCTCTGTCTCTTTTTCCCTCTATCTAACCTGTTAGTATCAGGTTCTCTAAGCCATTCTTCCTCATTGCATATCCCAGGAACTTGAGTTGTCTCTTCCTGATGCTCAGTATTAATTTCCTTTTCGTTTCCATTCTTTCCAACACCTCATCATTGCTCACATGCTCGGTCCACGATATCCGCAGCATCTTTCTGTAGAACCACATTTCAGCTGCTTCAAGTTTTCCCTTAATCTTTGTTGATATTGTCCAACATTCACTGCCATATTGAAGAACTGACATCACATAGCAATCTAGTACTCTCTTCTTTGTTTCTAGTGAAAGTTTCTTAATACTTTACTCAGCTTCTGGAAAGCGTCTTTCGCCATGCTAATTCGCCTTTGGATTTCTGCGTCGCACTTTCCGAATCTTTATTTCTTATTAAAAGTTATTATCATTGTGTTGTTAAACAACATAATTTAGAATAACCTAAATTTTGTATTTCTAATTAAAGTTCATTATCATTCTGTCGTTAAACAACATTTAGGATAACGTAAAATTGTATTTCTAATTAAAATTCATCATCATTGTGTTGTTAAACAACATTTAGGATAACGTAAAATTGTATTTCTAATTAAAATTCATCATCATTGTGTTGTAAAACAACATATAGGATATCGTAAAATTGTATTTCTATTTAAAATTCATTATCATTGTGTTGTTAAATAATATCAACATTTAGTATAACATGCAAACTTTATTTTTAATAAAATACACTATTCCGTATTTTTGCGGTGTTAAACAACAAAACACTTCAGTCAGCCAATTAAGTGACATTCGCAATACACGCTTGGGCGATCATGTCTCGAAAGAGACATGACTAACTGGGCAGAAGATTTTCCCGCCGTAAGTTGCCATTACTTTCTGCAGTAGATTGGTTGCTATCCAAGACTAGAGAACCCAATCTGTCCTGCTATTTAATCCATAGTTTGAGGGAAGAGACTGATTAATACCTTTCCCAAGGGTATTTGCGCGTAAGTGAAGGCAAGGAATTCAACTGGAATTCGAACGCGGCTCTCGTAAGATTCCATAAAATCTTCTCATCACAAAATTTCTCATCACAAAATAAAAACAAATAATAACCCTTCAAAATAATTATGTTCATCACCATCTGATGCTCTTCATAAACATTGCCTTCTACAGTTTCGTCATATAGGTCCCAATTGGTCGTCTTATACTACGGATATCAGAATATTGGCGTAGATTTTGAGTCACATCATATCTACTGGTCGCTTTATACGTGGAAATATATGGTAATATTAAAGACTTAATATATGTCTTGCATATATGTCATTTCTATATGACATGAATTTTTATGAAATATATACAAGACTTATATATAAGTCTTGCATATATGTCATTTTCGATGGCAGGATGTAAACAAGTTCATTTACAAGACTGATTTGTTTCTTTTGGCCTGGAGAAAAGAGGAAAAATTAGGGTGTAACCCTTTGTACAGCAAAATAAATACGTCAACCTGGAGACTGCTGATGCAATGAGGGCAAGTGAATTCAAGATTGTGTCGATTAGTGTTTGATGCTATCGAAAAAAGAAGAAACTGCTTACCCATAAGAAGGCCGCTGTTTGAGTGGGTGGCGTTGTACGCGGACGAAGGGGGCAAAAAGCATTTTTAAAAAGGAAAAATAAAAATAAGAAAGAGAATTACTTTTGCAGATATTTTTATTATCTGTTTGCTGTGAAGAAAATGAAGTAGAAAAAAAAAATAGAAAAGAGAAGCTAGCAAGAAAAAGAGAAGATAAAAAAGAAATAGAATTGCATATCTCAAGATTCTTGGCAAAATTCAAAGAACGGTCTGTAATCTAAACGTTCCGAACCTGGCATTTCGACTTCAGTCACTTTCTCACCGATGTGAAGTGGCTTCCCTCTGTCTTTTCTACAAATATTTTCATAGAAACTGTTATGAGAAGCTTTTTTCTCTTGTGTCTCAACTGCTTAAATTTATGTGTGCTACTAGATTGGTAATTAGGTCTCACCGTTTTATTGTTAAAACTGCTATATGCAACCTCCACTTCTACTCTAACAGTTTATTTTCATGCACTTATCACCCGAGGAACTTCCTTACGATTTCTTGCTATCGTGCGAATTTAGTTAGTCAGTTAAGTGCCATACGTGATACACGCCTGGGCGATCATGTCTCGAAAGAGACATGACTGACTGGGTAGAACATTATCTCGCAGTAGGTTGCCATTACTTTCTGCGTTAGACTGGTTGCCAGCCAAGGTTATAGAAGCAAATCTGTCCTGCTATTTAACCCATAATTGAAGGGAAGAAATGGATTAATACCTTTCCCAAGGGTATTTGCGCGTAAGTAAATTCATGGAATTCAACTGGAATTCGAACTCGGTTCCGTGATTTCTCGTTCCGAGTCGATAGCCACTGCACCACAAACAATCTTCAAAAATGTAAATGTAACATCAATCGACATTGTCTGTCTTCCTGAAATCTGTTCTTTTATTGTCCTTCCTCACTCATTCCAATAACATAATAACTAGTATGTCATTTTTAATGAAACCTGCATAAAAGAGTGATTGGTGCCCCCACCCACCGACACACACGCACATATATATATAAATGAGTGAGGTGTTGAGCGCACTGGACTTGTTCAAACTATTGATTAATCTAAAATAAACCGCTGGTGAGCTTTGTGCATTTTGAACAAACAGATGTGTCTGAACAAACATCTGCAACAATGTCTAATAAATAATAACCAGAAATTATAAGTTTTTTTGTTTTTTTTTTACCTTTATTCAAATATTAAAACGCTATTTTCACAAAATGTTTCCCGGTTGAATAAGGATAAGCGGATTGTTATCACAGAAACCATAATCAAAGCATAAGCTCTACTTTTTAAAAAGTGGACTATCACACAAATTATAAGAGAAACATTACAAAAATATATGAAAGTATATAACCAAAACTCTATCTATCTATCTATCTATCTATCTATGAACAGCCTGCATCGTCGAATTTATCTATGATGATACTTTCGGTCGGCCACACGCCCATATTTAGATTATATATATATAGACTTATTTATAAATGGAACTTTGTCTGTGTGTGTGTGTGTGTGTGTATCCGTTACCTATAGACTCCGAAACGGCTGAACTGATTTTTTTGAAAATTTACACAGTTGTACTATAAGCATCTGTGAGTGTTCTTAGCTAGGTTTTGTGTCGAGGTACCCCCGATAAATATCGAAAATCGATAATCGAAAAATCGGGTTATAGAAGGAGTGGTCCGATTTTAATAAAATTTCATACACTCATAGACAAAGACATAAGAAACGATATTCAGAAGTTTCAAGGTTTCAGTTCTTACAATAGTGCAGAAAATCGATAATATATATATATATATATATATATATATATATAAGGCAAGATGTTTGTGTGTGTGTGTGTGTGTGTGTCTGTTTATCTGCTTGTATGTCTGTATTTTTTCAGCCCTTTTATTTTGATTTTTGCTTCGGGTTTTACTCTAAGTAGGTATAATTGTAGTTCTTAGTCTCAGCCATGATAACATTTACTCAAAGGACTTATTTAGCCTTCAAAATTCAGTTTACGACGAAAAAAACGTATTTGATATCGATACCAGGAAACCAAAATTTAACTTACATCCAATTCATTCTTTTTCAGTTTACGGTTTCGCTTTAACTGGAAACAACTATTGCTTTTTACTCTTTCATGCCAACGTCAAAAGAATCAGAGCTCCAGGCCCATGGATTAGTTTTAAAGCTTTCATTACACCCGAGCAATGCCGGGCTATACTGTTAGTATAAAGTTATCGACCAGCGTATTTTTGAAAGATAAGGTTTTTAAGGCAAGCGGTATGTGTAATTAGAGTGCTTGATATCAAGAGAAGAACTATGCACAGGACATGAGGTTTTCACGTCTGAAAATGCCCTGGACAGGCAAAGGGTTAATACTAATAAATAAAATTATATATTCAGTTAATCATTTAAGAGTGAATACAATAGCAGCGAATCCAAAAGTCGGGTTAAGATAAGTTGATCCAATTCGATATTGTGGATTACTACCCATCAATTTTCAAGGATTATTTACTTTGTCTTTGGAATTCTCCACCGAGTACTTTGATCTTTCTATGAATTCAAAAAGATCCGTCCTTATCCATAACATAGAACAGTGGATTAAGACCAATTCTGATGACCAATTTGATATTGCCATGGGATTGCTGGACTTCGCCGGGTCTTCGAACCTTGTTGGTTTATTTATTTTGTATAATCTTACTGCCCACAATGAACGTTCTTGGCATGGACGACTAGACTTATATGTAAGATCAATTCTGTAGAAAATTGTCTTGAACGACACATTAAACGGACGTTTTTTAGCAGCTGAGCAATGGATTCAGTATTGTCTTTACACTTCATGTCAACTGAGAAGGCGCAACGTGTTACGTTCCTGGAGTTTCGCATCAGCAATGAAGGAAGAGAGGGATTTCTCAGATGATTAACGGAGAGAAGTTTAGTTTTGATGCCCTTTCGAGACAAGTTAACAACGGTCTTGAGGTTGTTTTATCAGACTGATTAACCTTAATATTATTGAGGCAGGAGTATCTGGTTTTGTCGTCAGTGTAGATGCTAAGTTTAGAGATAATGTCATCAGGAAGATCGTTAATGAAAATTTAAAACGACGTAAGATCAAGGATGGCGTCCTGAGGGACACCCACGTTAGTAAAAAGTGATCTAGATGAGTGGCCGTTCAAGATAACTTTCAAACCATTTGCCGTATAGTGAATAACGCCGCCATATCTGGTCTGGCGCTCTTGTAAAATATCTAAAATCAAAATAAAGATCCACGATGCTATCGGTAGTATCCTGGCATCTCGACTTCATTAAGTTTTCGAAATCCGTGATACAGCTTCCCTCTGTCTTTTCTATAAATATTTTCGCGGCAATTATTCGAATGAAATCTCCTCCCTGGTACCTTGAACGCATGCATTTAAGCGTAGTACTGTAATAATGTGCGTTGTGGTACAGTGGATATCGGCTCGGAACGAGAAACCGGGGAGCCGAATTCGAATTCCAGTTGAATCCATTGCATTCACTTACGCGCAAATACCCTTGGGAAAGGTATTAATCCGTCTCTTCCTTCCAGTTATGGGTTAAATAACAGGACAGATTGGGTTCTATAGCCTTGGTCGGCAACCAGTCTACCGCAGAAAGCAATGGCAACCTACTGCGGGATAATCTTCTGCCCAGTCAGTCATGTCTCTTTCGAGACATGATCGCCCAAGCGTGTATCACGTATGGCACCTAAACTGACTGACTGTAATAATGTTTTATTTTCTCGCCTGTGGGATTTCTTCCTGTTTCTTGCTTTCCTGTCACACACGATCTTCAAAAGTTTAAATGCAACACCAATGACGATCTTTAGTCTTGCCGAATCTTGTTTTTGTTTAAATTGTCTTTTCTCCAGATTGTCTTTCTCTTTCATTGCCAATAGCCCCTGACGTCTTAGTGGCATTATAGCCTTTCTTGGGACGGGGGTGAAATGATTTTAAACACATCTATAGAATGTCCTCACCGGTAGAATATAGATTTACACTGCTTATAAAACTAGGGATGTATTTTCAAACATCTGTATCCACTGAAAAAGCATACTGTTTAAAATAATAATAATAATAATAATAATAATAATAGCAATAATAGCGCACACACATATATCCTATCTATCAAAATAAAGAACGCTGTGTATTTATTTGTGTGTGTATATATATATATATATATATATATATATATGCTTATAGATGTCAAATCCGTGAACGGCGAGGATAATCCAGCAGGATCAACTTAATATAAAATATTAAGTGTTATATCTGTATGGAGAGCTCAATGGGTGTTTTTTTTTTCAGAAAATCATGTATTTCATACTACTTTTAGAACAGAGCAAGATGATATTTCTAAAGGAAAACTCAACACATAATTTAGATTGGCTATAAATTATAATTCATTTCTATGAGCTGAATTAGCTCATTTCACCAGACCACATTATATTAGTTTGTGCTCGGATGAAATGCGCTAATTTAGTTCATAGAAATGAATTAAAACTTATAACCAATTTAAATGATGCGTTGAGTTTTCTTTTATATATATATATATATATCCCAACTGTCACGCTCATGGAGAGACAGACAACAGCGAGGCAGCGTTGGATCATTATGTTCGAAAGACAATAGCAAGGCAGAGCGGACTCAGTTTATTCTCTGAACTATTAGATATTAATTATGTCGTCCAGTAGTGAAGAATATATATACATACATATATGTCCTCTTTATTATAATAAATGCCCATATATATATATATATATATATATATATATATATTTATATCCTGTCACATGAACATATATATTGCCCACTTGTATATATATATATATATATATATATAATATATATATATACTAGCAGTATAGCCCGGCATTGCTCGGGTATAATGAAAGCTTTAATACTAATCCATGGTCCTGGAGAGCAGACTCTTTGGACGTTGGCACGAAAGACTAAAAAGCAATAGTTGTTTCCAGTTAAAGCGAAACCGCAGACTGAAAAAAAAAATGAATTGGATGTAAGTTAAATTTTGGTTTCCTGGTATCGATATCAAATACGTTTTTTTCGTCGTAAACTGAATTTTGAAGGCTAAATAAGTCCTCTGAGTAAATGGTATCATGGCTGAGACTAAGAACTACAATTATACCTACTAAGAGCCAAACTTGAAGAAAAAACTAAAATAAAAGGGCCGAAAAAAAAATACAGACATACAGGCAGATAAACAGACACACACAAACATCTTGCCTTTTATATATATATATATATATTATCGATTTTCTGCACTATTGTAAGAACTGCAATCTTGAAACTTCTGAATATCGTTTCTTATGTCTTTGTCTATGAGTGTATGAAATTTGATTAAAATCGGGCCACTCCTTCTATAACCCGACTTTTTCGATTATCGATTTTCGATATTTATCGGGGGTACCTCGACACAAAACCTAGCTAAGAACACTCGCAGACGCTTATAGTACAACTGTGTAAATTTTCAAGAAAATCGGTTCAGCCGTTTCGGAGTCTATAGGTAACGGACACACACACACACACACACACACACACACACACACACAAAGTTCCATTTATAAATAATTTTAGATATATAACTTTGGGTGAAGCCTTTTTTGCTGGCCAGAGATACATTCGAATTATTCAGAAATCTTCGTATGTATACATGAGCGCCTGTGTGTGTTTTTATGTGTGTATATGTGTTGTGTGTGTGTGTGTGTGTGTGTGTGTGTGTGTGTGTGTGTCCGAGCGCGTGTGTATCTGTCTGTGTACATAAAAGTAGTATATTTTTGTAATCGTTTTATCCCTAGTAAGGCAGTACTGCCACCGGTGCGCAGGTGGAAGGGGGGCTACATAAGAGAAGAGCGAATAGAAATAGGGACAGGTGACCGGGGGTATTGGAGAATGGATAAGAGAACCATGGAAGTATCTATTGGTGCGAAGAAAGTTGCGTGAGAAATATACGAAAAGGGAGAAGAAAAAGTTGATGTCCAGGAAGGAATGGCAGTCAAGAAGATAAAAGATGGCAATTGACGTTGCATTTAAACTCTTGGAGACTGTAGCTATCAGGGAGGCAAGAAAACAAGTGAGTTCCACAGGCGGTAAGTTTTTTTTTTTTTTTATCGTATCACCCGAGCAAAGCGGTAACGCCACTGATGTGCAGGGGGCTACGTAATAGTGAAAAGATTGGAAAAGAGAAAGCCGGAAACCACATCCTAAACAGGGAACAAGGGATGAGCCTCTTAACTTGTTCAATAGACATGGGTGGAGTGTGAACCGGGCGATAAATAGATCTATCTACTCCAATACGAGAAAAATTGCTGATTGAATAGAAGTGAAGGTTACATTTGATTGTTTTCACTGTAAAAGGGTGGGACCTAGTTGCCAGTTTAGTAACTCGAGTGAATTCTAGTAGAGTGGGTACAAAAGAGCTTAGCTCGTCGGAGCAGAAGCCGTGAAAATATTTGCAGAAGAGACAAAGTAAAGCCATATCTCGTCGTTGAGAAACTGAGTGGAGTCAGGCTGCCAGGTGGGGATCAATTCTCTTTTGGATTTTATTGAGAACCCCGAGATGAATAGTAAGGGCCCCCGACAAGATATGGCAACCGTATTCAGTGCACGGGTAGATGGTAGATTTGTATATGTCTGCGACAGGATATAACATATTTGCGCTCTACAATCGTCTGTCTTTTCGATTCGTTTCGCTGCAAAGCTAAGGTTAGTTACAATAACGCCCAGTAACTTCCCCCTCCCTCCCTCCCCCCTCTCTCTCTATATATATATATATAAGTTGTGTGTGTGTGTGTATGCCTCAGTTTCTTCATATCTATCTATCTATCTATCTATCTATCTATCTAATTGTTTATGTATGTGGCTGCGAAATTAGCGCGTCTCTTTAGCTTTCTTCTTGCACCGAAAGACCCTCCCCGAGTTGCAAAGCCACCGCCACCATACTATTCTTCAACTTATGCCTCAGAATTTACTTTTTTTTTAATGCATCGACCTCTCGCATCATCACGGCGGTCATATTGTAGTCAACTGAACATCCGGTGCAGACTCATACCACGTGATCACTCAGGCCTCACCTGATACCCTTGAGATAAGTTTATTTCATATTTATCCTGTTATTAATATTCGTTTTACATTTTGCATATATGGCAACGTTTAGCGGTAAAAAGAGGCGTCGAGAAGATAAACGTATGTGTCATAGCAAAGCATCGGGAGACACGTTATCTAACATATCATTTATATAAACACACACACATATATGTGTATATATATATATATATATATATATATATATATATATATATATATGTGTGTGTGTGTGTGTGTGTGTGTGTGTGTGTGTGTGTGTGTATATATATATATATATATATATATATATATATATATATATATATATGTACATTGTTCACTTAGGTATCAAGTTTTATTAAAAATGACAGACAAAATGCTGTGGTTTAGTTTTTTTGTAATTCTTTATGCATCGTCTTATTTTTTTTTTCCAGTACATAAATTATATAAAAATTGTACAAATGTTTTATTTATCCAAGCACTTTCGGCTATACCTTTAGCCATTATCAAGGATGGACTTTATTTTACTTTTAACTGAATACATGGATTGTTTTATGCATGTGCGTTATAGAAAAGTTTTATTTTCCAAACACGGTCAGAACATCGTGGTCGTGTTCACAGTTAATATTAGTAAGTAAAGTATTTCTTCTTTTTGTTAATAATTCTTCTATTATTTTTAGTCTTTTTTATACACGTGGATGATGCTATTATATTTGTATTGTCGACGAGTATGTTATAGATAGAGTTTGATAAGTTTCTATGTGTATTTAAATGAGACCTATGATCAGAGATATGTAATGTGAGTTTTCTTGCTAAACAAGTGGTAGCCTATCCAGTGCAACTGTACTAATTTAGATTGATCTATTAAAAAACATTCAGATAATTCTGATACAATTTATTTACCAAAAAGAATGCAATTATATGATCACATGAAAAATTATACAAAACACATAACCAAAGCACTTAGCCATTTTTAACAACACACACACACGCTCGCTCTCTCTCTCTCACACACACACACACACACACACACACACACACACACACACACACATATATATATATATATATATATATATATATATATGACAAAGACGAAAAGTTCTCCAAAATGCATTAATTGATACTAGACTGAATATAATCTGATGTTTTAGATATCCATTAAAAGTCTCCTTTCTTAAAAAGAAAATGTTCTTTAACAAGCCAGCATTTTTATGTACGACAATAAAAAGTTCTAAATCTCTAAGGAAACTCATTTCTTTATAAAAGACTAGCAGTATAACCCGGCGTTGCTCGGGTGTAATGAAAGCTTTAAAACTAATCCATGGTCCTGGAGCTCAGACTCTTTGGACATTGGCATGAAAGACTAAAAAGCAGTAGTTGTTTCCAGTCAAAGCGAAACCGTAGATTGAAAGAAAAATGAATGAATGTAAGTCAAATTTTGATTTCCGGTATCAATGTCAAATAAGTTTTACGTCTCAAACTGAATTTTGAAGGCTAAATAAGTCCTCTGAGTAAATGGTATCATATGCTGAGATTAAGAACTACAATTATACCTACTTAGAGCCAAACCCGAAGCAAAAACCAAAATAAAAGAGCTGAAAACCTGATCTTGATCAGACCCGATAGGATATCAGGGTATCGATTTCCGATATCGGGGGAAAATCGGAAAATATAAGTTGCCCATGATTGACCGAAGAATAAAGAACATTTGTGTGAAGTTTGGTGAAAATCGAATAAAAATTGTGAATTTGTATAACAGACAGACAGACAGACAGACAGACAGACAGACAGACAGACATCTTGCTTTATATATATTGATAAATAAATAATTAAATAAATAATTAAATATAAAGATGAAGGTAAATGCTAATAAAAAATAAAAATAATGGTTGACAATGATTCATGTAATAACAAATTCAGATGGAAGTAAATACTAGTCACAATTCCCTTGTTTCCTGTTTAGAACGTGGTTCCCGGCTTTCTTTTCTCCCCCCCCCCAATCTTCTTTCACTTTTTTTTCTTTTCTCTTTTTATTTTTTTTTGTTCTCAATTGGAGTAGATAGACTTAACTATCGCCCGGTTCACACTCCACCCACGTCTATTGAACAGGTGAAGAGGCTCATACCTTGTTTCCTGTTTAGGACGTGGTTCCCGGCTTTCTTTTCTTTTTTCCCCCAATCTTCTTTCACTTTTTTTTTCTTTTCTCTTTTTTTTTTTGTTCTCAATTGGAGTAGATAGACTTAACTATCGCCCGGTTCACACTCCACCCACGTCTTTTGAACAGGTGAAGAGGCTCATCCCTTGTTTCCTGTTTAGGACGTGGTTCCTGGCTTTCTTTTCTTTTTTTTTTCCCCCAATCTTCTTTCACTTTTTTCTTCTTTTCTCTTGTTTTTTTTTTTTTTTTTCTCAATTGGAGTAGATAGACTAAACTATCGCCCGGTTCACACTCCACCCACGTCTTTTGAACAGGTGAAGAGGCTCATCCCTTGTTTCCTGTTTAGGATGTGGTTCCCGGCTTTCTTTTTTTCCTATCATTCTACTCTTAAGTAGCCCCATGCGCATCAGTGGCGTCACCGCCTTGCTTGGGGTGATATGATTAAAAAATATATATATATATATATATAAAAAAATAATTAATTTCTCCGTCGGAATTCATTCAATCTGTATCTTGATATAATGACGGGAAAAAATTAAAATCACGTGAAATAAAAAAGAAGGAAATAAATAATCGGGTTGAGAAGAAAATGTGGAAAAGAAAGAAAGAATTAATAAGGAAAGAAACTGATAGGAAGAAAAAGCAATGGATCGAGAGAAAGAGTAAAGGCAGTAAGAGAAAAAAATAAACGAAGATTGGGACAAAAGGAAAGCAATGAGAAATAGAAAGAGGGTGATGCAGAGACAGAGAGGGAGAAAAAGAGAGAGAGTGAGAGAGAAAGAGTGAGAGAGAGAGTAAGAGAGAGAATGAGGTAAAAAGAGCGAGGGCGTGCAAGTAATAAGGGAGAAACGAAGACATTGGAGCGAGAGGAAGGTAAATTAAATAAAGAAATAAGGATAAATGGATGTTGCAGAACGAGAGAGTGAGAAGAGAGAAAAGGAAAGATTGGAAGAAGTATGGAATAAAAATAGAGAAACAACGGAGAAAGAAAATGGAAAAGAAAAGAAAATTGGTAAAGAGAAAGGAAATGTAAGAAAAAAGAAAAGAAATACAGAGAAAAATAGAGAAAGAGAAAGAAAAGTAAAAGTAAACGAAAGAGAGAGAGAGAGAGAGAGAAAGAGAGGAATAGAAATTGAATAGAAAAAAAAAGAAAGAAAAAGAAAGTGTAAAATAAAAGAAAAAAAGCTGAAAAGACAAAAGAGATAAATTGAGACAAAAGAGAAAGATATAAGAAGAAATAGAAAGAGAGAGGCGCAAAAGAAAAAAAAAATAAGAGAAAGATGAAACTTATCAGCGACACATAGTGATTTTCTAATCGCAGCTTAGATATGGAACAAAGCCGAAAGCATGAAACACCCAGTGAGGATCAAACTCACTACTCAGCTGTAATGATTCTAGCGAGATAAGCTTGCTAACTATTACACTAACTCGAGGTGTCCTTATCAACAAAGCATGAGCATATATTTTAACTGTTGATTTTCCATACGATCAGGACGTTCCATCTTGTAAAATTGGCGTATCACAGTCTTCCTATCCCTATCTTTTCTTATTTGATCGTGTGTCGGGCTGAGCTAAGTTTAGTAACTTTCAAAATGGTAGACAAAAGCAAAAAGATGAAAGTAATAAAAAGCGATTGACGGAGAAGAAAAAGAAACTAGTGTAGAAGAATGAAAGTGAAAGAGGAAAGAAAGAGGTTGAGAAGAGAAGAAAAAAGAGAAAGTAACCATCAGTTTTATTGTCGGGTGTGGTCGTAGGGTCGTTGTGCGGCTGAGCACTTGTCCAGTTTTCTTTCATTAATCTGACCTGAAAGTCAGAGAGTTATTCATGCGTAAAATGTTTTGGGTAGAGTTTTGCGGGTTAAACCACAGTCAATGTCCAATGTCGAACTAGAAGGCTCACCTTGATCAAGTGGCCATAGGTTTTATCAGAAAACCCGCTGACCTGGCCGTTGACTTCATACAGAGCTATGAAGCTGAATTTACCTCCCATTGTACTATATAAACTGAATCTACCCCCATTGTGCAATACGAGCTGAACTTACCCCCATTCTGTTATATGAACTGAATCTACCCCCATTGTGGAATATAAACTGAGTCTACCCCGTTGTGGCATATAAACTGTATCTACCCCGTTGTGCTATATCATCTGAATCTATCCACTATGTTAATGTATGTGCTGAATCTGCCCCATTCAGCTATATGAGCAGAATCTACCCCGATTGTGATATATAAACTGAATCCACTCCCCATTATGCTATATAAACTGAATCTACCCCACTGTGCTATATACTCTGAATCCAACCCCCAATTAACTATATAAGTTGAATCTACTTCTATTGTGTTATATAAGCTGAGTCGACTCCCTATTGTACTATATAAATCTACCCCACTTGTGCTATATAAGCTGAATCTATCCCCCATTGTACTATATTAACAGAATCTACCCCCGTTGAGCTATATAAGTTAAAAGTACCTCTATTTTGCTATTTAAGCTGAATCCATCCCCCATTGTACTATGATAACAGAATCTACCCCCGTTGAGCTATATAAGCTGAAAGTACCTCTATTTTGCTATATAAGCTGAATCTATCCCCCATTGTACTATATTAACAGAATCTACCCCCGTTGAGCTATATAAGCTGAAAGTACCTCTATTTTGCTATATAAGCTGAATCTATCCCCCATTGTACTATATTAACAGAATCTACCCCCGTTGAGCTATATAAGCTGAAAGTACCTCTATTTTGCTATATAAGCTGAATCCATCCTCCATTGTACTATATGTGCAGAATCTACCCCTCTTTCTGCTATATAAGTTGAATCTACCCACATTTTGCTAGCTAGCCTCTGATCCTACAAGAATGTTCATCAGTCCGCTTTGTTTTTAATCCTATAGGACATTTAGTCACCCTCCTCACCAGAAAAAAATGGGTGGTGGATCATCTTTAGACGTTGATGAGCATGTGGCTGCTAGTATTTTGCTTGCATAGTTGTGGTACAGTGGATATCGGCTCGGAACGAGAAACCGGGGAACCGAATTCGAATTCCAGTTGAATCCATTGTATTCACTTACGCGCAAATGCCCTTGGGAAAGGTATTATTAATCCATCTCTTCCTTCCAGTTATGGGTTAATTAGCAGGACAGATTGGGTTCTGTAGCCTTGGTCGGCAACCAGTCTACCGCAGAAAGCAATGGCAACCTACTGCGGGATAATCTTCTGCCCAGTCAGTCATGTCTCGAAAGAGACATGATCGCTCAAGTGTGTATCACGTATGGCACTTAACTGACTGTGTATCAGAGAAAGTAGATAGAGGGAAAAGAGAGAAAGAACCAGAAATTGGGAAAGAAGAAATGATAGTGGGGACAAAAATAATGGAAATAAAGACAATGAGTTAAAGATAAAGAGAGGCAAAGAAAAAAAGTGAGGGTGAGATAAAGAGAGAGAGAAAGAAGACAACGGATAAAAGGAAAATAGTAAAAGAAAGACAATGAGAGAACAATAAAGAGCAGGAAGATAGTGGGAGAATGAGAGAGAGAGAGAGAGAGAGAGAGAGAAAGAATGAGAAAAAGAGTGTGTGATTGAGCGAGAGAGAGAAAGAGAAGAAAAATAAAAGAAAAAAGAAAAGTGCGTAAATATCGAAGAAAGCGCGAGAGCGATAGTAAGAGACTGAAAGAAAGTGTGTGTCTGAGTGAGAGAGGGAGGGAAACTGTGTGATTACTTGAAAGAGAGAGAGAGAGAGAGAGAGGATGAGAAATTGTTAGGTAGAGTGCGTGACTAAGTGAGAGAAAGCGAAAAAATGAGAGAAAGGGTTTGTGACTAAGAGAGAAAGAGAAAGAGTGTGTAACTGAGTAAGAGGGAGAGGGAGAGAAAGAGTGTGTGAGTGAATTTAAAAGAGGGAGGGAAAGAATGGGAGAAAGAGTGTGCGTCTGAATGAAAGAGACAGGGATAAAATGTGAGAAAGTGTGTACCACTATGACAGTAAAGAAGAGAGAGAGAGGGGGGGTGAGAGGGAGAGAGAGGGGAGAGAGAGGGGGGAATAACAGGTTGAAGAAAAGAAGGACATAGAAAACAAGGTATGAAGGAGAAAGTAACGCTCACCGGTAGACTCTGATTACATGAGGTTCCGGTGTGGCGATATGTCGAGTAATTTTGTGGAGTTGTTAAAAACCACTTTTGCCAAAGTAAAGAGAAAATCTTGTGCGTTGCAATGACTTCCCGAAGGAAGGAATCGGTCCATTAAATTGGACAACTTGTCAGGAATCTGTTTGTGGCCCATTTCCTTTTTTCGTCTCACATTTTGAAAGATCGCTAATGCGACTAACTTTATCTTAATACATTCATATATATATATATATATATATATATATATATATATATATATATATATATATATATATATAAAGGGTTGATGAAATGCAGAGTTCTCGGTCAAAGACACACAAGCCCCAACGCCTCAACTAACAAAAAAAGAAAAAAAAATACATAAGCTTGATCAACCTCTTTACTATAATAAAGACACACACACACACACACACACACACACACACACACATATATATATATATATATTGATATTGCTTAATTACTTAGTATTTGGTCATAATAAAATTAGTATTAAAAAGTGTTCAATAGAATTATATTGTAGAACTTTTGAATATTCTTCATTTGTAAACGAGTTATTACGCGACCCAGGTTTCTACCATGAGTGGTGTCTTCAGGCGATTTATAATAACTGATTTTACTGTTTACCGTTTTTTTTTACCATTTGTTAACTTCACTACCAGTAATGAAAGCTCTTGTCGTGTCTTTTGCTCTTGAACAGTGCTTTATTTCATTTTATTTTTTTATGTCTTAATGTAAGATACTCAATAGTAGGTATATCGATATATATGTTGCCGTCAATTTTGACGTGACGAGCCATTTGTTTTGTCATATTTTGTTAAAGAAAATTTGTCCGAGAAATTTCATAACTTCATGCATGGCTTTAAATTTACTTTAATTACCGCTCTTATTTTCTGTTAATACCTGTATCTACAAAAAAAACAAAAAACAAAAAAAATAGAAAGAAAGAAAAATACATATAATATATAATACTTTTTCGAAATTTCATAAAATTAAATATGAGTGATAAAGGACGTAAAAAAATGTTTTACCAAGATTTTCTGAAAAATAAATATTTACAAAATAATTTAACCAAGATTTTTGGAAAAAGAAATATTTACAAAATAATTTAAACAAGATTCTAGGAAAAAGAAATATTTACAAAATAATTTAACCAGGATTCTTGGTAAAAGAAATATTTACAAAATAATTTAACCAAGATTCTAGGAAAAAGAAATATTTACAAAATAATTTAACCAAGATTCTAAGAAAAAGAAATATTTACAAAATAATTTAACCAAGATTCTAGGAAAAAGAAATATTTACAAAATAATTTAACCAAGATTCTTGGTAATAGAAATATTTACAAAATAATTTAATTAATTTGTGAATAACTCCTGAAATTTTCATTAAAATCTGACAATTATCTGATTTTTGCAAGTTTTAAAAACTATGCGTTTTTCGCAGCAAAAAAGAGTAAATTTCTAATCATTGTTTATGATCGCCCGTTAATGCAAGAAAAAAATAGCCAAAATTTCGTAGGTTCAATGAACGATTAAAAATATTATCTAATTATTAAAAAAAGTTCTAAATAATAACACAAAATGTTAACGATAAAATTTTTATTATTTGGTTTTTGGCATTTTCATTATGTATGCTCAATTTTAATGAAACATTGAAGGTAAGAAGAAAGGCGACACATCAGAAATCGGAGAGCCGAGTTCGAATTCCAGTTGAATTCGTTGTATTCACTTACGCGAAATACCCTTGGGAAAAGGTATGCATCAATCTATTCTCCTCGTTTTCCTCAGGACAGATTTAATTCTATTACCTTGGTTCTTTCTGTCTGTCTGTCTGTTTGTCTGTCTATTTCTCTCTCTCTCTCTCGCTCTCCCTCTCTCTCTCTCTCTCTCTATATATATATATATATATATATATATAAATGAATAAGAACGAAAAAAATAATGGCAAGGTTCAGAACATTAATTTAAAAATTAGTGTTCAATATAAAAATACACCAATGAATATTTATTATTAGTTATTACGTTCTTGTATGTTTCCTTTTCCTCTTTCTTTTCCTTTTCTTTATAGAGGTACAATTGTCTTTTTGTTTTTTTTAATGTCAAAAGATTTGATCCTAAACACTGCAACCAATATCTCTTTGCAATTTACTTCCGGTCAAAATTTAAAATTTCTCTCTTTTAGCCGTTTCCATAGGCTCTTTCCTCTCTCTATCTTCTTACTTATTTTTCTCTTCGCTTTCTATTTCTTCTCTATCTTTCCTTTTCCTCTTTGTTTTTCTTTTCTTGATTTCTCATCATATTTTTCTGATCTTTTCTTCCCTCTTTATTTTTCTCTTTTTTAATATCTTTTTACCTAGTACGAAAAAAAACAAAACAAAAAAACAAAACAAAATAAAACAAAACAACAAATAAAGAAACAAACCCCAAATTCCAAAAATAATGGAAAGTGTTGTTCTTAATAGAATTAAAAAAAAGAACGAAAAAACTTTGTTAATATCATTGTTAACTACATGATGAGACATTGTTCTTTCAATGTCGAAACAAAATGTACAATTTTGTAGTAGTTTGTAGTTTGCACATCTTCTAATGTAATAGCTAATAATAATAATAATAATAATAATGATATGTTTGTTCTTTAAATTAACCTAAATAAAATCATCCGTATTATATTTCCTTTAGCTGTCGATATTTTGTAAAAAATTTTTTTTTTTTTTTTTTTTTTTTTTTTTTTTTTTTTAACTATTATAATTTTATAATGTTACGGTAGTAAACTCAAACTCAAAGGTATGTCCACTTTTTTTTTTTTTTTTTTTTTTTTTTTTTTTCATATTAAATTAAATTTTGAATTTTTTTTTTTTTTTTTTTGCAAGGACAAAGGTTAATAGTAGCAATAAATGTTTTTTTTTTTTTTTTTTTTTTTTTTTTTAACAATACTCTCTAAGTGCAGTGATGTTTTTTTTTTTTTTTTTTTTTTTTCTCCGATGAACGGCCGTTACATCCAAGTTTGTTTGTTTGTTTTTTCAACCAGCGTCTCTCTCTTTGAATTTTTCTTTTTCTCAATATGAAATTCTGTTTTAATATAAACAGGATTTTTTTCTTTAGATATTAGGGAATATTTTTTTTTTTTTTTTTTTTTTTTTTTAACGAAATTCTGCTTTATTTTAATTTATCTGTTTGTTCTTTAAATTAACCTAAATAAAATCATCCGTATTATATTTCCTTTAGCTGTCGATATTTCGTGTAAATTTTTTTTTTAACTATTATAATTTTCTTAAAAACAAAACAAAACAAGAAAATAAATTAAATCCGATGAAAAACAATTTATATGGTATTATTTTATAGAAAGTCTACGTATTTTTTTTGATAAATTTATTTTTATTTATTTATTGTTTTAATTTACTTATTTAATTTATCTTATTATGATAATCCAATATTGACCAACGACTTTGTTGAAAAAATGAAAGATAAAGTGGACGAACAAATTATTACATTTTTTTTTTTTTCAACAAACGTCTCTCTATTTGAATTTTTCCTTTTCTCAATATAAAATTTTGTTTTAATATAAACAGGATTTTTTTTTTCTTAAGATATTATAATTTTTTTTTTTTTTTTTAAACAAACTACTCTAGTAATATTGATGTTTTGTTTCGTTGAGCCGTCTTTCTCCTTGAATTCCAATCGCGTCTATGTTAGATGTTGCTTGGCAGCCCATTTAGGAGAAGGAAAACTCCGAACAACAACCCGCAACTCAAGGTGTTAATCGTGCCGAGGAGTGAATGGCTACTGCGTTATGAGGTCACAAACGATTCCCTACAGGCTTCGGGACCCTGTTTGTAAAAGACCGTTACCCAACGTGCCGGGCAAATTTGGGTGGACTTTTGGACCCGTGCGTCACTCGTGGGAAAAACATGAAAAACACAAATAGAAATAAAAAGTCCAGTATGGCTCTTCCAGTGGATAAACAGGGAGCCCGTCCTTCAGGAGGGAACCTACCTGAGGTCGAAAAATCTGCCATAGGAACAAACTCCTACACAAAGAATGTATCTTCAGGTCCCCACAACCAGGATAATCCTAATGATGGTCCTGAAAATTCACCAGCTAGATCTACAACCGTATATTTAAAGAAAGAAAAAATAAAATGGTCTCGTGAGGAGTACAAAGTCGTTATGACTGCATTTCATGAAGCGTTACTCAAACCTCAAAAAAACATGACTCGCCAAACATATGACATTTGGCGTGAAAAAGTTGGTCAAACAAATAGAAAGTATATTGACGAAAATAAATTGGCCAATGTACGTAGGTACATTATTCGTAATAACCGACTGTCAGAGGCTGAGATTCACGAAATTAAAAGAATTGTAACAAGAAGAGTCGAATCAACAAAATATGAAAAGGAACCGGAACCAGAAATAAAAAGTAATAACATCAAACAAATCACAGGTCATAATGTAGAAACCGTGAAACACGCAAATCAATGCGAAGATAATGATGTAAGTCTAAAAGTGCTGGAAAGGTGCGATCTGAGTCTGAGTCAGTTAAAAGACAAAAATAAAATTAGTTCAGAACACATCGAAGATAATTATTTGACGGAAAATAACAATATACAGGAAGCCAAGATAGAAATAAAAAACCAGCTAAGTCAAATACAAAGTATTACAATGGAGGAACGTGAACAGCTCCCAAAATTCCAACCAACAAAACAAAACCTCCGAACTATTAAATTGTACAATGCAGCACTGAAATCAATACTGGATGAAGACCCGAATACAAATCTTAACGAAGTAATATATGCATCAGCAACAGCAGCAACAAAAAAATTAAACATCAAAATAAAAACAAGGCAGTCACGCAGACGTGAAGATCCACCTTGGAAAAGAAAAATCGAAAAAGAAATCGAACAACTAAGAAGTGAACTGTCAGTACTGGATGAACTGAGTAGAGGAATAAATGTAAGAACTAGGAAAAGAAGAAGAGCCGAAAAAAAATATAACATCAGGAATGAAAATGACGTCTTATCAAATAAAGAAAAAATAAAGCAAAAAATCCAACTGAAGGCTCAAAGAATAAGACGCTATGAAAAAAGAGCAAAATTTTACAGACAAAACAAGATCTTTCAGACTGATACAAAGAGATTTTACAGGGAAATAGGTAAAAAAAGAAATGAAGTGACAGTACCCCCCAGAATGGAAGAAGTCACACAGTTCTGGGAAAAGATATGGGCTTGCCCTAAAGAACCTAGCAAGGAAGTACATTGGATTACGCAGGAGATAGAACGAATGAAGAATAAACCCGAACAGACATGGTCTGGAATTACAGAAGATGATATTAAATTTGCACTAAAAAAAGCACACAATTGGAAAACTCCAGGTATAGATAAAATTCCTAACTTTTGGCTATATTATTTAAATGCAGCACATAAAAAATTAGCCAAAGAACTCCAAGAAATGGTTGACGATCCCACTAAAATTCCTGCATGGATGACAAAAGGAATTACATTTCTTCTACCCAAGAATGGTGACACAAACAACCCGAAAAACTACAGACCAATTACATGTCTTCCGACAACATATAAACTACTAACATCTATTTTAACAAAACAAACATATTTATTCTTAGAAAGAAATGACATGATACCGCTTGAACAAAAAGGGTGCAAACGTGGCTGTTATGGCTGTAAAGACCAATTGCTACTTAACAAAATGATCCTGGAAAACTGCTACAAGACAAAGAAAAATCTTAGTACTGCCTGGATAGACTACCGAAAGGCATTCGATAGTGTGCCACATGAATGGATTTTAAAGACTTTAAATATATACAAGGTATCGCCCGTCATCATCAATTTCATCAAACAGTGCATGTCTATATGGAAAACAACCCTTTACCTCAATCATATAAATGGAACCTATAAGTCTGATGAAATAAACATCAAAAGAGGTATATTTCAAGGTGATTCTTTATCTCCCTTACTATTCTGCATATCATTAATAGCACTAACCAGTCAACTTAATAAGACAGAATGTGGTTATAAAATAGGCCAAAAGAAAATAAGCCATCTATTTTACATGGATGACTTAAAGTTATATGCTAAGAATGATAATGAGCTGGAAGGTCTTCTGCAAACTGTAAAATGCTTCAGCGAAGACATTGGAATGAAATTTAATTTGAATAAATGTGCTAAAGCTACAGTTTTACGTGGATCAATACAAGAAACATCCTCAATTAGCCTAGACCCTGCTGTAACAATAAAAGAATTGAAACCAGAAGAAGCTTATAAATACCTAGGTGTAAATGAGAGCGAAAACATTCACCATAAAAAAATGAAAGAAATAGTGCGTAAAGAGTACTATAGAAGGCTACGAATGATATTAAAAACTGAATTAAATTCACAGAATAGAGTTATGGCCATTAATAGCCTTGCAATCCCAGTTGTCCAATATAGCTTCAACATCTTAAACTGGACTCTAAACGACATCAGGCGAATGGATGCTAAAACAAGAAAGCTTCTTTCTAAGCATAGGATGCATCACCCAAAGGCTGATGTAGACCGTCTATACATACCCCGTAAAGAAGGTGGAAGGGGTCTTATTCAGCTGGAATTGTCATACAAGACAACAACTATTGGCTTACTAACATACATAGAAACAACAAAGGATTGGATGATACAATTAGTAAGGCAACATGAAGAAAGAAAGAAAAAATATTCAATAATAAAAGAAGGCAGTAAATACAAACAAGAATTAGAGTTAGTAGATTCTGTAGAAAAGCAAAACAGTAGCCAAGAACCAACTATTGCGGCAAAAAATATGAAAATGAAAGCCAAAGATAAAGCTCTTGAAAAGATGAAACAGCGCTGGCAAGACAAACCTCTGCATGGCCAATATCCAGTACGTGCCAATAAATCCAATGTTGACAAAGTTAATACTCATCGATGGTTACGTGCATCTGGATTAAAGTCTGAAACTGAAGGATTTATACTTGCAGCACAAGACCAAAGTCTTTTCACGAGAAACTTTCAGGCAAATATTATGCATACTAATATGGATCCCAAATGCAGGTTTTGTGATAAACACCAAGAAACAATAGACCACCTAATCTCAGGCTGTTCTGTGCTTGCCCCAAACGAATATAAAAATCGCCACGATAGAGTTGGGCAATATTTACATTGGGCAATGTGCAAACATTATGGAAAAGCTGTAAACAAACACTGGTATGAACATCATCCAGCACCGGTTACAGAAATAGAAGATGTAACCATTCTATGGGATTACACCATCTACACAGACAGAAAAATAGAAGCAAACAGGCCAGACATTATTGTTAAAAACCAGAAGGAGAAAACTTGTCTATTAATTGATATGGCTTGTCCAGCGGATTGTAACATAGCAATCAAGGAATTTGAAAAACTGTCAAAATATAAAGACCTGGAAATTGAAATAGAAAAAATGTGGAAATTGAAAACAAGAGTTGTGCCAGTGATAGTAGGTGCACTTGGAATGATAAAAAATGGAACAAAACAACACATTGAAAGAATCCCTGGAAACCCCAGCTTAAGAGATATACAAAAAATTGTATTATTAAGTACAGCCCACACACTAAGGAAAACGTTATCTATGTAATGCTGGGGATGATAGGGAGGATAGAAAAACATGAAATGGAGTCATAACAACACGCCACTACCTGCCTTAGGTCTCCCCGCAGACTTGGTTGGTAGTGAGACCAATGCAGAAATCTAAATATGATGAAAAATGACATAATAATAATAATAATAATAAATATATATATATATATATATATATATATATATATATCATTTAACTACATGATGAGACATTGTTCTTTCAATGTCGATACAAAATGTACATTTTGTAGTACTTTGTATTTTGCACATCTTCTAACGTAATAGCTAATAATAATAATAATAATAATAATAATATATATATATATATATATATATATATTCATTTAACTACATGATGAGACATTGTTCTTTCAATGTCGAAACAAAATGTACAATTTTGTAGTAGTTTGTAGTTTGCACATCTTCTAATGTAATAGCTAATAATAATAATAATAATAATAATAATAATAATAATAATAATAATATATATATATATATATATATATATATATATATATATATATATATATCATTTAACTACATGATGAGACATTGTTCTTTCAATGTCGATACAAAATGTACAATTTTGTAGTACTTTGTATTTTGCACATCTTCTAACGTAATAGCTAATAATAATAATAATAATAATATATATATATATATATATATATATATTATTATTATTATTATTATTATTATTATTATTATATATATCATTTAACTACATGATGAGACATTGTTCTTTCAATGTCGAAACAAAATGTACAATTTTGTAGTAGTTTGTAGTTTGCCCATCTTCTAATGTAATAGCTAATAATAATAATAATAATAATAATAATAATAATAATATATATATATATATATATATTCATTTAACTACATGATGATACATTGTTCTTTCAATGTCGATACAAAATGTACAATTTTGTAGTACTTTGTATTTTGCACATCTTCTAACGTAATAGCTAATAATAATAATAATAATAATAATAAAAATAACATATATATATATATATATATATATATATATATATATATATATATATATATTAGGACAATTTCGGAGATTTACGAAATGGCAACTGACAAATTTCAATTTATTTGTTTGAACATTATTTAAGATAGGTACACTTATTTGAGTAGATACTCAGCTTTTAATTTGATGGTCTATTTATATATATATATATATATATATATATATATCGGCCTGAATATTTTTGAAGAAATTTTGTCAGGAAAAAATATGTGATTCGGTAGGATTGGA
>JBBBDQ010001412.1:292500-320000 GCA_037127315.1 Ascarosepion bandense | reverse complement strand
CAGATGACGCAATATTTTTAAGACCGAACAAATTTCATGATACACTCCGAAAATAGATTCATATTACTGCACACTACTGCAAATGATGTGCGTTGTGGTGCAGTGTCTATCGACTCAGTTCGAATTCCAGTTGAATTTTTTGCATTCACTTAAGCACAAATACCCGCGAGAAAGATATTAATCCGTCTCTTCCTTACAGTTATGGGTTATATAGCAGGACAGATTGGGTTCTATAGCCTTGGTCGGCAACCAGTCTACGGCAGAAAGCAATGGCAACCTACTGCGGGATAATCTTCTGCCCAGTCAGTCATGTCTCTTTCGAGACATGATCGCCCAAAGCGTGTATCACGTATGGCACTTAATTGACTGACTGAATATAATAGTTGGAAACATCATTAAGACATCTGATGGACATAAAGTGGGTGATCTGTTTTCTATTGTTATGAAGTAATAAACTGACCCCCCCACACACTAATTGCTACTTAATAATATAATACATTTCTTCGCTCTCTTGCTATGAGTCAAGCAACTGAACAGATTGGGTTCTATAGCCTTGGCTTGCAGCCAGTCTACCGCAGAAAGCAATGGCAACCTATTGCGGGATAATCTTCTGCCCAGTCAGTCATGTCTCGAAAGAGATCGCCTAAAGCGTGCATCACGTATGGCACTTAAGTGACTGACTGCAAATGACCTGATCTGAGGAAAAAATAAAAATTGATTACACCCTGTGACCCCCAGTAAGTATAAAATTGACTGTATGTTGAAAACAAAAGGAAACTAAAACTGTTGTTTCAATTAATTTGCGCAAGATTGTAAATGTATACGTATAAACGTAAATTCTTTATTTTGTTTTGTCTTTTGTTTGTATCTTTATTCATTTCTTCATCTTGTCTTTTTTTGTTTTTCTTTTCCTTTTTTTAATGTTTTTCTTTCTTTCTATTAATGCTTTTGTTCTGTCAGTGATATCAAAGAAAAGGGCATCTAGCTCAATAACTTAAAAATCAATATGGTGGCCCTAAATTATTATTATTATTATTATTCACATTCTTTTGCCTCAATTATAGGAGGTGTGGAGGGCGTCATATCTAGAAGGAAAAATCCCCCTGTCATTGTCCCCGTGACTTCCTCCTTCGTCTTGTCCCAATTTCCTTTCACTAAACACGCCCTACTTTCCCACCGCATACACCACCACAGCGCCATTAGTCGGGCATCGCTCCAGTTTTTGTCGAACATTTCACAGTTTCAGCTGGTACCACCGACAACTCCCAAAGCCCCAGGACTAACTCGTTACTTGTATCAGCGCCTTTTCAATTATTAGGCTATTGATCCGTCCACGTTAGGGATTCACTTCTCTGAAGTAGCCCCTATGAAGCCAATATCTATCCATGCGGTTGACCAGGATATTTATTCAGAAACCTGGTTACGGCTTTATTTCCCCCCTTAAAAAAAAGGACACATCAGTCTAAGAGGAGTGGTTGCGTAAAAGTTAACGTTAGATTGAATTAACACTATATAAAACACATCAGTGGTAATTAATATTTTTTAAAAAAGTTAACAATTTTTGATGATAAAGGAAACGAGGCAAACATATTACACAAAAACTATCAAAATGTAATTTTTCTTCATTTTGGATTTTAATATTAAATCAGAAAATGGCGCAAAAACCGGCGTTAGGGCAAGAACAGTATAGAAATACAAAAATATGAGAGAGAGAGAGAGAGAGAGAGAGAGAGAGAGAGAGAGAGAGAGAGAGCTTATATTTCATAGATTATGCAAGAACACTTGATAAGGTACGTCCTAACCAGCAGCAAGGAGCATAATACTACTTCTTAATTGCTGTTGCTCCCAGATATAAGATAAAGCAAAAAAAGCAAAAAAAGTAAAAAATTAATAATGACTACGCTTCCCCTAAAAAATTAAAACAGCTTAAAATAAAAGTGTTACTATTTTAGTGCAAAAGAAAATAGAAAATCAAAGAAATACCTGTAAAAATTACTAATATTTTACAAGTATTTATCTAAGCAATACAAGCAACTGCGTAAAAATTAATCCAGGAAAAAAAAAGTTACACTAGAAAAAGAAATAGGACAAGGTTAGCACACAGCGAACAAAAGCCTGGGATCTTATCACGAAAGTGGACAAAACTCCAGCCTTTTATCCCAAAAGTGGATAAAGTCCCAGCCTCTTATTCTAAAAGAAGACAAACCCCAACCTCTTATCCCAAAAGAGGACCAAACCCCAGCCTCTTATCTCAAAAGAAGACAAAACCCAAGCCTCTTATCCCAAAAGAGGACAAAACCCAAGCCTCTTATCCCAAAAGAGGACAAAACCCCAGCCTCTTATCTAAAAAGATGACAAAATTCCCCCTCTTATCCTAAAAGTGGACAAAATCTTAGTCTCATAAATAAATTGAAAATTCAAGGAACATTGAATTCAAATTTTAATACCAAACTGAGACTTTCTTCACTTAAAGACGGGCCTTATAAGATATTAAGACTCCCTAACTATGAAATAAGTCGATTATGTGACCGTAGCAATGTCAGAAAACATCTATCGATCTCCGTGGTTTGTTTACAAGTATATTTTGGTGTAAACACTAAGAAACATCCTCCTTAAGGCCTTCTCAACATAAAGCTGGGCGATACTAGGAGGCCCTAAAGATTAAATATATCGAATATGAGATCGTAGCATTGTTAGAAACTATTTTTAGGGGTTGAATCGATTTACTATGAATTTCTGTTGCAAAGAGAAAGACCCATAAACTCGTTTAAGTACCCGACAGAAACAAATGTCTTTATTACTGGCCATCGTGAATTAATAGACTTTTTCTATTTTGTGGTTTTTTCCCTAGTCAAAACTGTGACTTTTCTCCTACTTTTTCACTGTGGCTTTATTATCGGATCCGGTAAATACAAGAGAGATTAAATGAAAGAAATACTTGCCAAAATTAGTATTAATCGATAATTTTTCATTTACGCAACTCGGATAACAGAATATATCTTCCATATGTTCCGTGAGTGTCAAATTCTCCAACCCCTCTTTCTTGATTATGCGTTCTAGAAATTTCAGCTGCCTTTTTCTAAGTATAAGTGTCCTCTTTGTTTCCGTTTTCCTTTAATTTTTTTCATTGTTAATACGTTCTGTCTATGGTATTCTCAGCATCCTTCTGTAGAACCACATTTCTGTGAGGAGATTGTTCAACATTCACTGCCATATAGAAGGAATGATATTGTATAACAGTTAAGTACTCTTTTCTTCTGTCATAATTTTCCTGTTTCTTAATACTATGGTCAGCTTTTGGAAGACATCTTTCGCTATTCCAATGCTCCTTCGGATTTCGATGTTACATTTTCCGTCCCCTGTTAAAACACTTCCTAAATATTTAAATTTACTTACTTGCTTTATTTCGATATCTCCGATTCCGAGTTCGCGTCTTGGACTGTTCCTTGTGCTGACAACCATATATTTCGTCGACTTACAATTGATGTTTAGTCCAATCCTTTACTTCCTTCTTTAGGAATGTCTTTAGTTTCATTTCCGTGTCTGCTATCAGCACTGTGTCATCTGCATATCTTATATTGTTAAAATTGTTGTCGCTTCTAATTCTCGGAAGATCGCCTCACTGCTAAGGTCGAATAAGTCCGGTAAGAAGATAGATCTTTGTCCCCTTTTCTATCTTGTTTGTGTATTTAATAGATTAATTTTCTACCTGTATGGAGGCAGTTGGATTCCAGTAGATGATCTGAATTGTTCTAATATCCGACCCAAATTTAAGTTAACTAAATAAATCCTTGCAGTTTTTGCTTTAATAGGAAAAAGAAAGTTGTGGTGCATCGGATATCGGCTCGGAACGAGAAACCGGGGAGCCGAGTTCGAATTCCAGCTGAATTCATTGCATTCACTTACGCGCAAATACCCTTGGGAAAGGTATTAATCCGTCTATTCCTTCCAGTTATGGGTTAAATAACAGGACAGATTGGGGTCTATAGCCTTGGCTGGCAACCAGTCTTTCGCAGAAAACAATGGCAACCTACTGCGGGATAATCTTCTGTCCAGTCAGTCATGTCTCTTTCGAGACATGATCGCCCAAGCGTGTATCACGTAGGCACTTAACTGACTGATACAACAAATTCGACATACCGTTAGTCCTCAAATCAACATCCAGAAACTTTTACCAACGTGCATCTAGCTGCAGTAATGAGCCGGTGTCTTAGACGCAAAGGAGTCACTGTATGCTTGTCGCAAATCTACCTCATTTGTGAAAGATTCCCCATGAAGTTAGTTGTCTAGGGAATGAAAAAGATAGTAATCTGTATTTACGAATTCCTAGGAGTAAGGTGGGTAACACAGTGTCTCTCGGCCAAGTCGCTGTATGGCATCTCTGGTCACCCACACTACATGAGGCCTGGCATTGTCACGGAGAACGGTACCATTGTCACGGAGAACGGTACATCATTGTAATTAACCAATCGTGGCTCCACTATTTCTAATCTTCCCGACTAGGACCCGCCACTCTACACACGTTTTAGTGAACTTCTTACGTTCCTTTCGTATTTCATTTGTGAGATGTAAGTTCCACTCTAGCAGGTTCTTCCTGCGAACCGCTGCTCCGTGGAACCGACTGCCAAAGAGATTCTTCCTCAATCACTGCAATCTTAACTTGTTTAATTTTGGGGATAACCGTCATCTTCCCTGCATATCCCTATCGTCTGTAACCCTCTATCTCTAGTTGCTCTTAGAGTGAATATCATTGTAAAAAACGTATTCCATCAACAGAATAACTATTATATACATAATATATTTATTTATTATAAACTAGGATCATAGCCCGGCGTTGCCCGTGCAACTCAGAACATTTTAGTAGTAGAATATTTAAAAATGTAGACATTTAATTTTAGAGGAAAAATTATATTAATGCCACATGAATTACAGACAGTTGATTTCCTGCATGAAATATTTAGCGAAAAAAAGCTTTATTTTTTTAATTTTTATTTCTGAATATGAAATATTAAATCTGAAAAAAAAAACACTAATTAAATTAACCATGAGCACTTTTTTTTTACATATTTTGTCTTTGTTTGAAAAAACACGTTTTTTTAATAAAGAAATATTTTAGTCGCGTTTGACACGTGTGATTTGATTTCTGTGATGTAATTTAGCAACCATCTTATATGTTTTACGGAGCAAATATAAACAATCGGCTCCACTGGCCAAGAATTGCAAAAGGGAAAATTACTGAACTCAAAAGGTATGTGTTGACCAGGCTTCCCTGTAGATATGTATCCCTAGAAAGTTTGACTGACGTAGCTTAAAAAATGTAGGCGTGCATAGGGAAAAGTCACACACAGATTCACAGATTGCCTTTTATATATCTAGATTATACTTTAGAACATGTGCAAACAACACGTTACTACAAAATTGTACCTTTTATTTCGACATTGAAAGAACAATGCCTCGTCAAGTAGTTAATGATATATATAAACGTTTTTTGAAAACAAAATAAAAAAAAACATAAACACATGAATTATTCATAAAACATAAATTAGAGTATATATAAAAACTTAAAACGTAAATTAGAGTATATTTAAAAACATAACACGAGGATATAAATTCTGTAGCGTTATTTTAATAAATTGAAGAAGTAGAATAATTTTTTAAGAATAAAATAAAAATTTTAAAATTTAAAATTTAAAATTTGATTTAAAAATTAAAAATTAAAATAAAATGAAAACTTATAATAAAAATAAAACAGTAATATATATATATATATATATATATATATATATATAAATTTACAAAACTGGCATTAGCCAAACATTTTAGAATTTTTATTTGTGTAACATTATGTATAAGGATACTCATAGTTGAGTGGAAATTCTGTTATTTTATATATATATAACGATTTGTACCCACAGAAATTACTAATGGCATTAAAAAGAACAGACGTCATATTGTTTAAACCCGAGGAACCTTTCGGCCAACTCTTATCAAGGGTTCTCGTTGGCTTTAATTTTAAGGGAATTAAGGAAAAGGACAAGGCAAAATAAATTACTTACAATGCTGGGAGATGATGGAACTCGTTTAAAAATAAATTTATTGAAAAAAAAAACACATAAAATGTAAGGGGGGTGTACACATGTAATTCCACAATACTGTTTAAAAGTGAAAAAATGTTACACTCACAGACTCACCAGCAATTGTAAGGAGCGTAAAAACCGTTCTTTCTGTCTGCACAGGCTGAACAAGGACATCTAAAAATGGGAGACATCCGTCCCTTTCAATCTCCATGGTAAACTGAAGGGAAGGATGTAAAGAATTTAGCTGAACTAAAAAATGTTCAGCATCAATGGCGCTGTCAAATAAAGAGAAGGTATCATCAACATATCGTTGATATATCAGAGGTTCAGCTACCCTCTCAAATAGCAGACGCTCATGAAATCCCACGAAAATATTCGAAAGGCCAGGACCCAAAGAACTACCCATAGCAACACCGTCCGTCTGCGCAAACATTGTCCCGTCAAAGCTAAATTCGACCCGCTCAGTTGCCAATCGCATACATTCCAGGAATAACTCCTCGGAAATTGCCGCGGCACCTAAACTCCCTCTATATAACATGTCTACACAAATGTTAATAGTGTCGTTTAATGGAACATTTGTGTACAAACTGACAATGTCAAAGGAGACCATAAATTTTTCCCTAGATGAAAAATCTAAGTTTCTAATGAAACTAGAAAATCTGAAGGAGTCGGTGATATTGTGCGCAGACAGAGCAAGAGACACAGGTTGGAGAATCTCAGTCAACCAACTCATGTTGTGCGGAGCCCACCATAGACAAAATAGGTCTGAGTGGGACTCTGTCTTTATGAACTTTTGGAAGGCCATACATTCTAGGGCGTTGCGAGCCCAAGGGTCTGATCCTACTATAGATGTCCTTAGAAATTAATTTGTCCTTATACTTGGACAACAGCCAATGTTGAAGTTTGGCTTCTATTTTGCCGGTGTTATCGTGAGTATCGGCTGGACCGATAACTGTAAATTTAGATGGATCATCCAATATATTATGCATCTTTGCAATATAATCCGATCTATTCAAAATCACGACACCGGCACCCTTGTCTGGCTTGGTGATATAAATGTCACCCCGCGAGCGTAAAGCTCTAATCGTTTGAAAATGAACACTGCGCCAGTCGAGAGAATCTTTCTCGCAACCTAGCGCAGAGTATTCAGTGGCAAACTCAAACAACTTAGTTTTAACCTCAGAACACTTCTTGACGGACTTAGGAACATGATGGATGATTTGAGAGTATAACAACTCAAACTCAGAAAAAATCCGTTCCTTATTAACAGCAGAGGGAGGAATACAAAATTCCAATCCACGGGATAGAACAGAAAGCTCAATACCAGTGAGATTAATATTGGAATAATTGAAAATGTGTCGGTGTAGATCACCTGACACAGAACCAAACCGTCTGGTGATTAAGTATTCTAGGTACTTATTATTTCTCCCGTTTTCAGATTCTTCCAACCGAAACCTGCAATTAACTAAAAAGCGAGAGAACCGGAAATAATCAAAGAAGCTCATTTCTGTTTTGATTTTGTTCAAATTTGAACGAAAAGAACGTAAGCACCCATTTGAGCGATCAAACAATTTATCAAGCTCATACTTAACTAAAGAATGTTCAACTGAGTTATTAGTGGCTTTAATTCTGGCTAACCGCTTCTGAATATAAGAAGGCACAACACCACAAAACAAACAAGATTTGAGAAAAGATCTGATTCTCAAATTATTCACCCTATGCCATTCTCTTATAATCTGGCCGATGATTTTTCCGGGGTACCGCCGACGTAAATATATAAATAATGATTTGTACCCACAGAAATTACTAATAGCTTTAAAAAGAACAGACGTCATATTGTTTAAACCCGAGGAACCTTTCGGCCAACTCTTATCAAGGGTTCTCGTTGGCTTTAATTTTAAGGGAATTAAGGAAAAGGACAAGGCAAAATAAATTAAATTACTTACAATGCTGGGAGATGATGGAACTCGTTTAAAAATAAATTTATTGAAAAAAAAAACACATAAAATGTAAGGGGGGTGTACACATGTAATTCCACAAGAGTGTTTAAAAGTGAAAAAATGTTACACTCACAGACTCACCAGCAATTGTAAGGAGCGTAAAAACTGTTATTTCTGTCTGCACAGGCTCGGCTGTTGAATTTTCAAGCAAATTGCTTCTAAAATACGTAGATGATGTGTTTTATTTTTTTCAATAAATTTATTTTTAAACGAGTTCCATCATCTCCCAGCATTGTAAGTAATTTATTTTGCCTTGTCCTTTTCCTTAATTCCCTTAAAATTAAAGCCAACGAGAACCCTTGATAAGAGTTGGCCGAAAGGTTCCTCGGGTTTAAACAATATGACGTCTGTTCTTTTTAAAAATATATATATATATATATATTATAATTTCTACTGGCCTTAATAGTCCTTGCCATTTTTAAATTGATTAGAAAAATTGTTTTTAATTTATTAGAAAAAGAGTATACAAGAAATAAAACATGCCATCAGTCCTCAAAGTAATTCCTGTCGGTATCGAGAAACATTTATCAATGTGCCTGCAACTACTCAATGCCCCTGCGGTGAAAATCAGTTGTATTAGACGTAAAAAAAAGTCTTTGGGTACCTGCCGAAAGTCTGTCTCGTTTGCAAATGATTTCCCAAGAAGGTGGTCATCCAGGGAAAAGAAGATGTAGTAATGTGTTGGCGAAATCTCCAGGGAGTAATATGGGTGGTACAGTGTCACCCAAGTGGCTGCATGGTGTACCATCGCCACATGAAGCTTGGCATTGTCCAGGAGGAACAGTATACCTTAGTGATTAGTGATGGTTTGACTCGTTGGTAGCAGCACATGGTGCAACATTTTTGTTGACAAAACTACCAGATATAGAGCATGATCTTGCACAGGCGTAGTGGTGGGTTTGTATTGTGAAGCACAGCGCTCAATGGTGGCAACCAATGATTGGCATACTTGGGAGCACTCGATCATATATGGGTAAGTTGCGGTGCCAAGAAAGCAACGGAAATCAGGCTGACACTGGTTCTTGCTTGTTGGATTCCGACAGTGTGTGGGTTACCCACTTGCTCAATTCGTTCGCCTTCCCTTTGCAATAAAGTTGAAGCATGAATGTTTAATCAGAAACCTGGAAGCATTGGGAAGGCTCACCACAGGCTTGGCTGTTGTCTTCCTCTACACCCGACTTCAGATCCTCATTATCCAAGACTTTTGGCCGGGCACTGTGATCATCTGACCTGAACTTCTGGAGCCAGAGGCTGGTGGCGGGTTCACTCACAGTATTATATCTTCTCCTAAGGTGTGACGTATTCGGCAATGTGATGCAGCTGCAGACAAACTAAAAAATGTATTATATATATATATATATATATATATATATATATATATATATTGCCGTTTTAAATTAATTAGAAAAACTGTTATTGATTTATTAGAAAAAAAGTATACAACAAATTTGACATACCGTTAGTCCTCAAAGTACTTTCCCTCGATATCAAGAAAAATTTACCAACGTGCTTCCAGCTGCGCAATGACCCTGCGGTAAAAATCAGTTGTCTTGGACGCAAAAACGTCTTTGGATGTCTGCCGAATGTCTATCTCATTTGCAAATGATTTCACAAGAAAGTGGTTATCCAGGGAATAGATGTAATAATATGTTGGCGAAATCTCCGTAGAGTAAGATGATTGGTACAGTTTCTCCCAAGTGGCTGGATGGTATCCCTGGGTAACATCGCCACATGAGTACCGAACGAACTGCTCGATATCATGTTTCCTCTTTGTGCTCGAGCTATGACTGAATTGTGTGCGCAACACACACCTGGATTGGTCAGGAACAATGTCCCCACTTTCACCTCCACAACTGACGCACACTTTTGCGTATCTGTGATCACCTTTACTCACACGATAGTAAAAACCGCCAAGGACTATTTTTTTTGGTAAACTTATAAATCAAGCTTGATTAAATAAAATTCCATTACTTCTTTATCTTTATATATATATATATATATATATATATATATATATATATATATAATCCGGGGTGGGACCAAGACTTTCGATATCAACTATTATGCTGGTCAGGAGGATTCGACTTAGCCATTGGCGTCCACAACCCACACTCCACTGTGACTCTTGCTCATGACTCTTCGAGAGCAGGCTGGGTTTTCACAGCCATCTCCGCCACCGCCACCAGTGGGGTGGGAAACGAGAATAAGAAGAATGGATGGTGTATCAGGAGTCTTTTTTTACAAACTTTGGTTAGACTTGCTTACACTAAAACAAGGACAAAAATCTATATAGACACGTTTGAAAAGCCTTCATTTTTTTGTTAAGTTTGAAGAAAGTTTAAGATAGAAGACATTGATATATAGACTAGGTTACATTTGTTATTCGTGTAAATTTGTGGCTAATCTGACTTCAACTTCAACTTAGGCTTCCTTACACTAAAACAAAGACAGAAATCTATATAAACACGTTCGAAAAGCCTTTTTTTTAATTAAGTTTAAATAAAGTTTAAGATAGAAGACATTGATATATAGACTAGGTTACATTTGTTATTCGTGTAAATTTGTGGCTAATCTGACTTTAACGATTAACGTGTGTAGTAGTGAGTTAACGGAATTGTTCTATTTAATAATGACAAGTTATTCATATCGTGAACAGACTTATATTATTTTTACATACGGCCGCGCGAATGGCAATAGAAGCGAGGCTAGACGACTGTGTCAGATTACGTTTCCAAACCGAAGGAAGCCGAGCCAACAAACCTTTGCTGCACCGTGTTGTTGAGACAGGAGTAGTGGTACCGCAACCTATAAATCGAGGAAGGTCGAGATCTGCTCGTAGGCCTGCCAACGAAAAACACGTACAGGTACAGGCTGTCGAAGACTAAATAACCCATAGCTCGAATGAGAAGAGTCATACCTTTCGCAGTTGTGTCTGCGTGTAAGGGAATATATCGAACCCGACTGGAATTAAAACTCGGCTTTCTGATTAACAATTCCGAGTCATTATTTATTACACTATCCGCGCATTCAAGCCTACATCACCTGATATTCCAAAGCATTCACCCATCTATTTACTGACCAGGCTCGACACTGCTTAACTTAATGGTGGTAAAGGAAACCTGTGTTATCGTAATATGACCGTAAGCCATACCAGCCATACATCTAAGCTAACAGTACCTGTTGCTCCGAAGCTGACACCCGTCTAGGTACTGAGCAGGATCGACGTTGCTTAACTTTAGTGATCGTATGGAAACCAATGTTTTATCGTGATATGGCCGTAAGCCTAATTTTATGAAGAGATATATTTCAATATGAACTTGTAACCATGTTTCAACCGGTTAAGATACGTTTTTACCCCACAAGCACCTTCTACAACCACCCCGTGTTCAAAATCCAAAGAAATAGTATTAGTGAATTTGGTTGAAAATCTGGGTTAGCACTGTAACAATGTCTCTAACGGTGTTGATAAATATCAAATATACAAAGGGCATTTCGTTGAGAGTTTAAAAAGTGCAGGAGCCTTTCTTGCGTCATCGCCCACTTTCACATGAAAACATTTGCCACTGCCAACTAGCATAGGAAACATTCAAAAACATACCAACATTGTTTGCTGAAAGTTTGTTGTTGTTTTTCTTCTATATACCGTGTCCCTTCAACACGTAAGCGACCATAGCACTTCACATCTCCTTATCTTTTATACACTCTTCCTCTTGTTCAGTCAGTCAGTTAAGTGCCATACGTGAAACACGCTTGGGCGATCATGTCTCAAAAGAGACATGACTGACTGGGCAGAAGATTTTCCCGCAGTAGGTTGCCATTGCTTTCTGCGTTAGACTGGTTGCTAGCCAAAGCTACAGAACCCAATCTGTCCTGTTATTTAACCCATAACTGAAAGGAAGAGCCGGATTAATACCTTTTCCAAGGGTATTTGCGCGTAAGTGAATGCAATCCTCCCAAACCCTTCTCTGCCACAAATTTGCTCAAACCCATCAAATATATTAAGCGTTGCTTTCCACTGTTTCTTTTTACCTCTATTTGTCCTGTGAGTATCAACTTCTCCAAGCCCCCCTTCCTCATGACTTGCCCCAGAAATTTCAACAGGCTTTTCCTGATGTTAAGTATGAATTTCCTCTTTGTTTTCATTTTTCCCGAAACCACAACGTTGCTCCCATGTTCGGTCTCTGATATTCTCAGCATACTTCTGTAGAACCCCATTTCGGTTGCTTCAGGTCTTTCCTTCATTTTTGATGAGATTGTCCAGTATTTGCTGCTATATTGAAGGACAGACATCACATAACAAACCAATACTCTTTTCTTTATTTCCAACGAATATTCTCTATATTCTGTTTGGCTTATGGAATGCATCCTTAGCCATGACAATACGACTTCAGATGACAGTGTCGCACTTTCCGTCTTCTATTAGATACTTCCCAGGTATTTAAAGTTTTGCACCTGCTTAATTTTAGTATCATCGACCTGTAATTGGCATTTTGGGCCCCTCTTCATGCACTTAGTTTTGCGTGTAGTATATGTTTACTCCTTTCTTTTAGCTTTCTTTAGCTACCTTCACTAGGAGGTTTGTAATTTCCTTTCCATGTCTGCAGTCAGCACTGCATCATCTTCGTATCTGATATTGTTCAGATTGTGGCCAATAATGACGAATTCTACTAGGACTTCTTGTTCCCCCATAATTGTCTCGCCGTATAGGTTGAATAGATCTAGTGAGAAGACACACGCTTTTCTTACATCCCTTTTTATTTTTGTATTACTAGTTCATAAACTGACTTTAGGATGGAGCAAAAATACCAAAGTGAGGCAACAAATAATGTCAACTTATTCGGCTGCTGCTGCTACTGTATTAAAAAACAAATAAAAGCAAACTTGATTATTAAAATCTATATATATAATTTAGTTTTATGTTCAAGGTTAGTTTTATGGTTAGGGCTAGCGTTGCATTTGTAGGAGACAGCAATTGTTTTCTCTTGGATTGGGAGCCTGACTTCGGACATTGCGTGTGAGTTCAACCTCTTTAAAAAGAAAGCTCTTTTTGTCTTTTCGTTCGTGGAACTGTTAACAACTTCCCAATTTTCGGGAGTCCACACACGTGGAGAACGGACATTATGTTCACTTCTTTTTGTTGAGCAGACAAGTGACATTTGGTTCTCAACTTCGTTGAAACACTTTATTAAACTTTGTCAGATTAGCCAGATGTTTATCTTCGTCTTGTACCCCAGTCAGTCATGCTTGTTCTTGGAGCAATGCGTATGTTTATCTGTTTTTGGACACATTCGGATCATTGTAACATTTCTGCATAATTAACACGTACTTATTATATGTTTTAATTGTTTACGAGTGTTTATCTAGTTTTTCTTTTCCGTGCAGCGTGTCAGTCGATATACTAATTATTACGAGGATGCATTTATATACAAAAATTATATTAATAATGTATAAAAAGTTATAGTGATGGATTCTATTGAGTCCTAAGTGTCATTCCAAAAAAGTTTTAATTTATAAAGTAGTCGTAAAAATAAAGAAATTAGAAATAGAACATTTTGGAAGGTACTAGAATGATCGAGAATGTTCCAATATAATCTAGAGGGTTCGAAAGGTTCTAGAAGTATGCAAATTAGGCGTTAGCCCCTATGAAAATAGGTTTTGGGCAGGGAACAGTCAGTTGTTACCAGGGTCTGCTGTTGTTATCAACTCAGATTTGATTCAGGATTTATATCCAGCTGTAAGGATCTAAGAAGCTGCTGTCCAACAACAACCTGAAAGAGAATTTCATGGAACTATATGGATAAATACATATTTTTGACTATTTCATTGACCATACTTAAAATATTTCTTTATATACTCATTTGAGGATTTCCAAAAAGTATAGCACTTAACTCCACGCCAACTTACTTTCCCCTCCTCTCCTTGTAACACTTCACCGGGCAGTAGTATACGTTTTTTTTATGTCTCTTGATTTGAATGCCAAAATTGTATATTTTTAAATATTTTATTTGCTGTGTTTTGTAAATTAAATATTTTGTCTGTGATTTTGGTCAATCATGTTTTTCCTTTTGTTACATATTGCTAATATTGGTGAGTGGGAAACGATTATATATTGTTAATTGTTCCTAGCACAAAATAGCTGGTAAAATAATGACTGGGACATAGATAATATTAATACAAATATTGATAAAATATTAAACAATTTTTGTTCGTAATTATAAAATGAGAAAATATGTAGAATTTGGAACTAATAAAAGTTCAGCGAATGTTTCTGTTCTGATTTGATTTACATCTCTGTTGTAGGGCAGCTAACACCCTTCTAGCGCTCTCAAAAATGGAACGGTTTGTGATCCGAAATAGCTATATAAATAAAGATTAATAGCAGCCAGAGATTCGGACTCTCATTGACAGTTTGAGCGGATCGACTGCGTGCGTCAGTCGTTCACTTTGTTGGACTCTCTGCCTTCGGGCGGAAGGGAACACAGACGGGGTTCCGCCGAAGGATAGAGTATCGTCTGAGGAAAGGCAGACAATATTTTTTGTCCGAGCTTATGAGCTCGGTCTTACCCACGTTAACTGGCGTTGTGCCGCATCTAGGTCAGGTTTCTGCCCGCGTGGGGAGACCGTAAATATTTCGGACTGTCATTGACAGTTTGAATGGATTGACTGCGTGCGTCAGGCGTTCATTTTGTCGGACTCTCTGCTTTCTGCTATAAACTCAAGTTAGATTTGTAGCTATCTTAAATATAGAAAATAATTACTTGCTTTAATCTTCTGCTATCATTTAATAACAATCGCAAGCACTTAAATGACCTTTCTTTTGCTTTTGTAACTTTCAATCGACAGTGAATTTACATCCGCTGGTTGGCTTTTAGATTGAACCTCTTATCAACAATCTACAGTTATTTTTCTCTTCTTTGTGTTTTCTATATATCAAATTCTCCAAACCTTCTTTCCTCAGTATGTGCCTCAGAAATTTTCAACTGTCTTTTGATACTAATTATAAATGTCATTTTTGTTTCCATCTTTATTAAAAAAAAAATTAAATGTTTCTTTTAAAAACATGGTATTTACTTTATTTTCCAAATCATGTAAATTTATTTTAACCAGAGTATAAATTATATTCTGTCTTTTTATTTATATTGTGTCTTGCCATGATTTCTATGACATTTTCTATAACACATAATGAGGAAAGGAGGGTTAGAGAATTTGACACGCATAGGGTATACTGAAGGCAAAAAAAAAGCAAGTAACTTACTTAAAAAGCTTGCGTAAATAAATGATAGATCAAGGAACGGGAGGGACAGTGAAAACACAAACGTAGCTAAGAGCTACAAAGGATAGGAAGTTATGGAGAGCCATGATTACTTACCTAACGTGCTTGTGTAAATGGATGGCAGAACAGGAATTGGAATGGAGAGTAAAAAGACAAACAAAGCTACAACTGGAATTCGAACTCGGCTCTCCGATTTGTCGTTCCGAGCCGATATCCACTGAATCACAACGTACATCAGAGGTCGTGTTTAGTAACGTAAATTTATTTTTCATCATATCACCCCAAGCAAGGCGGTAACGCCACTGATGCGCAGGGGGCTACGTAAGAGTGAAAAGATTGAAAAAGAGAAAGCCGGAAATCACATCCTAAACAGCGAACAAGGGATGAGCCTCTTCACCTGATCAATAGACGTGGGTGGAGTGTGAACCGGGCGATAGTTTAGTCTATCTACTCCAATTGAAAAAAAAAAAAAGAAAAGAAAAAAGAAAAGAGTGAAAAGATTGGAATATTTCTTGAAATCGATTGATTTGTTGTTTTTACGGCTTATCAACCTTTTACAAGCAATTTAAAAACCAGAAAATATTTTTAGATTATAGCAATTACTTTGGAGATTATAATTATTTACTGGGGTGTGCGTTGTGGTGCAGTGGATATCGACTCGGAACGGGAGCCGAGTTCGAATTCCAGTTGAATTCGTTGCATTCACTTGCACACAAATACCCTTGGGAAAGGTATTAATCCGTCTCTTACCTTCAGTTATGGGTTAAATAACAGGACAGATTGGGTTCTATAGCCTTGGCTGGCAACCAGTCTACTGCAGAAAGCAATGGCAACCTACTGCGTGATAATCTTCTGCCCAGTCTGTCATGTCACGAAAGAGACATGATCACCCAAAGCGTGTATGACGTATGGCACTTAACTGACTGAATTATTTACTGACCAGGCTCGACGCTGCTGAACTTTGGTGACCGTAGGAGAATCGGTTTTTCAACAGGATATCGAGTGCTGGTTTTCAAGGCAGACTTTAAAAGACTGGTAAAATACGGTATCTTTACTCCAACTTTGCCACTGAAACTGAATTTGTGTCAAACTAAGTATAGAAACATATTTGAAATACATGTTTTTCGAAAGATTTGTTTGTGGTCTAAAATATTGGAACGTCACGTTTTAAAGATTATAGAAGCGGCAATGGAAACGCCTGCAGCAAGAGTGATGTTAAATTGGTACCTCTCGAAGACGGTGTGGAATTCTCATTGAAAGTAATCCAAATCTTAGATATATATTCTTGAAGAAACATCTAATAGGATTAAGCGCTTAGGATAATATAAAATGCAGTCTGGATTGTACATATGTCAGCGAGTTGTGAAAAATTACTAAAGAGTAAAATAATGAAAAGTAAAAAAAAAAAAAAAAAAAAAGAAATAACGATTAACATTATATAACATTAATTTTTCGTCCCCGAAAATTAATTTTTAGATAATTAATGTATCTAAAAAAAAAAAAAAAAAAAAAAAAAATCTGAAATTATTTCTTATTGCTATAAACCAGGAATGTGCAAATACACCTGGAAAAAATATTAACCCGTCTCTTCCATCTGGCTATGGGTTAAATAACAGCACAGACTGGATTCTATAGCTTTGGTTGGCAACCAGTTTACCGAAGAAAATATTGACAACCTACTGCGAGAAAATATTCTTCCCCAGTCAGTCATGTCTCTTTCAAGACATCATCACTCAAGCTTGTATCACGTATGGCCCTAAACTCACTGATATCAATGTCGGTAGAAAAAATCGCCAATGTTGATAACATCACGAGGGTCAAAAAGCACAGTTCGAGGCCCCCAATCAGGTTTGGGTCATTCACACCTTCAATCGAATTGGGAAAGGTCTTTTCCGTCTTTTCTACCTCCAGCTATGGGTTAAATAGCAGGACAGATTGGGTTCTATAGCTTTGGTTAGCAACCAGCCTACCAAAGAAAGTAATGGCAACCTACAGCGGAAAAATATTCTGCCCAGCCAGTCATGTCTCTTTCGAGACATGATCACCCAAGCGTGTATCACGTATCGCACTTCTTCGATGTCACTTGTCTTTTCAAGACGTAGGGAGCATGGCCTTCCACGTCTTTCTATCCCTGGTGACTTTTAGCACGCTTTCTCCTGTAACGCCACGCAACCCCCGTTCTGTCATCCACCTGCTGAAGCTCTTCAAATGTTATCCGTTACTTTCCTGTCTCTTCTTCCTTCTATCTGGCCTGTTAGTATCAGGTTCTCCAAGCCCTCCTTCCTCATTGCATGTCCCAGGAACTTTAGTTGTCCCTTCCTGATGCTCAGTATTAATTTCTTTTTTGTTTCCATACTTTCCAAAATCTAATCATTGATCACATGCTCGGTTCATAATATCCGCAGCATCCTTCTGTAGAATCACATTTCAGTTGCTTCAAGTTTTTCCTTCATCTTTAATGATATCGCCCGGTTCACACTCCACCCACGTCTATTGAACAGGTGTAGAGGCTCATCCCTTGTTCCCTGTTTAGGATGTGGTTTCCGGCTTTCTCTCTTCTAATCTTTTCACTCTTACGTAGCCCCCGGCACATCAGTGGCGTTACCGCCTTGCTCGGGGTGATATGATTAAAAAAAAAAATTAACCCATGGAGGTGTTGATATGCCGCAAAACAAAATCTTCTTCTTCTTCTTCTTTCAGGGCGTAGGCGATCATGGCCTTCCACGTCTCCCTGTCTCTGGTGGCTCTTAGCATGCTTTCCCCAGTTACACCACGCCATCCTCGCTCTGCCATCCACCTGTTAAGTATGTTACTCACTGCTTTCCCCTGTCTCTCTTTCCTTCTATCTGGACTGTGAGTATCAGATTCTCCAAGCCCTCCTTCCTCATTGTATGTCCTAGGAATTTTAGCTATCTCTTCTTGATGCTCAGTATTAATTTCTTTTTCGTTTCCATCCTTTCCAAAACCTCACCATTGCTCACATGCTCGAGCCATGATATCCGCAGCATCCTTCTGTAGAATCATATTTTAGATGCTTCAAGTTTCTCCTTCATCTTCGATGAGATTGTCCAGCATTCACTGCCATATTGAAGAACTGACATCACATGGCAATTAACTGACTGATAAGCTGGGGTTGGGGTAAATTTGTTTAATGTCAGAGCCATATGCGATAAGATTTTAAATGTTTGAGAGCCACAAAACAAGAAGTAAATTTACACAAGTTTTTGTTACATACACTTTTTGTAACAAAATCTTGCTCAAGCCTATCAAGTATATCTCGCGCTGCTTTCCCTTGTCTCTTTTTCCTGCTATCCATCCGTCTTATGAGTATTAAATTCTCCAGGCCCTTCTGCTTCATTACATTATATATATATATATATATATATATATATATATACAACTACTAATAATATATATATATATATATATACAACTACTACTAATATATATATATATATATATATATATATATATACAACTACTAATAATTAATATATATTTGTTCCTCACCGTCTGATGCAACTATGAGTTTCATGCACATGCCAATCATCTGAGTCAAATTGAACAATTGGCCATTGCAAAATTTAATTATTTATAACGTACTATTTAGTTACTGCGTGCTATTTTACATATATATATATATATATATATATATATATATATATATATTATAAAAGATTTTAGATTATTACAATGGGTAATACATATTTCATCGCGTTCTGATGTTATTATCGCGGCTCGTCAGACCCAAATGATACAACAGTTGGTCCTCAAAATATCCACCCCCTCCAAAATAAATTATTTTCTTATATTTAATTTTACATAGACGCACTACAATTATTTATATTTATTTATATATATATATCTCAAACTCAGCCATTCATTTTCACGAGCCTATCGAGCATGTCTAGCGCTGCTTTACCCTGTCTCTTTTTCCTTCTATCCGTCTTATGAGTATTAAATTCTCCTGGTCCTCTTTCCCTGTTATGTATCCCAGGAACCCCAGCTGTCTCTTCCTGATGTTAAGTATGAATTTTCTTCTCGTTTGCATCCTCTCCAGCACCTCGTCATTGTTCACGGGCTCGGTTCATAGTATCTTCAGCATTCTTCTGCTTCCGGTGACGATTATTACCTTTCCGGTATGGTTATCATCTCCAAATTAACTTCGTCGCAGATTTTGGCTTTCTTGAGTGGGGATAAGTTTACATCGACGGGGTGCAATTGTTAGAAAGCTTGTTTCACTAGAACAATTAAGAGTGAGTAGTGAGTTCGATCCTCACCGGATGCTCCATACTTTTATCCTTGAGCCATATATGAAAGTTTGAGCTCGCAGTGAAACTTTATTAAAATCAACTTGACTACTGCCCATTTCTTTCATTGTCAATTAGTTAGAGAGAGAAAAAGGGGGAGAGAGCGAGCGAGAGAGAAAGTGAGCGAGCGAGAGAAAGAGAGAAAGATAGCGAGCGAGAGAAAGAGAGAAAGAGAGAGCAAGCGAGCTGTGATTGTTTTCACTACGGAAAGAAAAAAAAAGAAAAATAGTTTTATTTAATACAATATGACTACTGCTGATATGTGAGGTTTGACCATTTCTTTTATAGTCGAGTACTTTGACGGATGTGCTTTTGTACTGCAGTGGATATTGGCTTGGAACGAGAAATCTGGGAGCCGAGTTCGAATTCTAGTTGAATTCGTTGCAATCACTTACGCGCAAATACCCTTGGGAAAAGTATTAATCCGTCTCTTCGCTTTAGTTACGGTTTAAATAACAGGACAGATTGGGTTCTATAGCCTTGGTTGGCAACCAGTCTAACGCAGAAAGTAATAGTAACCTACTACCAGTTAATCTTCTGCCGAATAAGTGATCGCCCAAGCATGTTTCTCTCGACTGACAGACTTTAAAGGGGAGACAACTATGGTGGGATTCATCGCACCTACCTAACGGGTCTGTGTAAGTGGATAGGTGGAAAAGAACTGAGACAGAGCGTAACGGGATAACGACTCTTACAAAGCGTAGAAAGTTGTCGAGAACCATGACTGTCATGAAGATGCTCGGTGAAAACAACGAGTATTCATCAATTTGCAAAAAAAAATTTCGAAAGAGTTTTTGTCTTTCATTCTTCATTAGAAGCCAATATAAAATTTCGGTCAGGACATTCATTCTTCCTTCAAATGTTTGATTAATATTTTATTTCTTTAATTTTTATAAAGTAATTTTCCCAGTCTTTTTTACATTTTGTATTCATTTAAGTAGATTGTTAGCAATTTTTTACGTATAAATATGACATATTCTAAAAACAGGTGCTGAATACATCAATCAGAAGGAAAAAATTATATATATATATATATATATATATATATATATATATATATAAAGATAGACAGAGAGACAGACAGACAAACAAACAGAGGGAGAGTGGAGGGAGGGTAGGCGCGATGGATAAATTGTCGTTTAAATGATGCAAAAATGAAAATAACTCAGACATATTCACCAAAATTACCCCAAAATATCTTGAAATATTATTGAGTAAATTTATTCAATAGAAGCGACATTGGCTTCAACCACGGCCTACAAACAACTTTAGAATCACCTGCATCTATTCTGAAGAGTCTTCTTTGCAGTTAGTGAATGCTGCCATAATCCTTGCCTTCAGTGCATCTTTGATGTTACAAAGAACTTTAATGGGTCCCCGTTCAAATGTGTGCCACGTAAGGGTGTTACAACCTAGGGAATTAGGTCACCAGATCTAAGGGGTGATGTGATCGCAGGAATTGTCTGACACCCATTACTAGGTTTTCCTACTTGTGTAGAATGGTGCAGAGTCCTGTTGTCATAAATAAGGTCTTCTAACAGACAGTCTCTTTAAACCCGGGACAAATATGTCCTCAAGGCACTTGATGTAGGCCTCCATGTTGAGTCTAATGTCCCCACCAGAAATTTGGAAGTTTTTCTTAGCAGAATGATCAGAGTGAGTTTTCCGAGCTACTATACATTCGTAGTCATCATTAGACGCATCCCTGCTCTTTCCGGATCCTCTGCACTGTCCTCATATTGACACCCAAACACTCTGAAATGTTTTGTATTGGAGCTTTTGGCGCGAATCCCCAACAGTACAAGATGCAGTTTTCAAATTTCTGGCGGAGTTCATTGCGTAATGGTGTTTTTTTTCTCACAGACGGTGCCCTACTTTTTTTCTTTTTTTTTTTAATCATTTCACCCCGAGCAAGGCAGAAACGCCACTGATGTGCAGGGGGTTACATAAATGTAAAAAGATTAATTAGAAAAGAGTGAGGAGAACAAACTAGTTAGAAAGGAACAATAGAAAGCTGAGAAAGCAGGTGCGATGACAGATACATAGGTGGAGAGAAAGGGAAAGTTATACAGGGGAGGGGAGAGAGCTAGAGGCCAGTGGTTAGTAGATGAGTATTGACTTTGCATTTAAATTTCTGGAGGTTGTAGCCGTCAGGAAAGCAAGAATACGGGAGTAAGTTCCACAGGCGGGAAGTGCGAGAGAGGAAGCTGCAGGAGTAGAATTGTCGTCTGCATTTGGCTAACCTGACTGTGAATGGGTGGGACCCAGTTGCCAGTCTGGTTGCACGAGTAAACACCTGTTGACGAGGCATCAGTGACTTAAGCTCATCCGAGCAGAAGCCATGAAAGTATTTATAGAAGGGAGGCCACATTTCGACGATGGGGAAGTGGCTGCAGTCGAGTCGCCAGATCAGTACCTATCACATTACTGACCCTACTATACAGTGGAGTCGACAAAAAAAAAAAATAAATGGTGACAATTCACCCCTCTCACCCTGTATACACACACACACACACACACACACACACACACTTGGTAAGATTGTCAGATCGGTCTCTTTTTTTTTCTCTCTTTGTGTTTAATTTTTCTTTTTATTACTAGCTTTTTCTCTTTCATGTTTCGTTTGGATAAAATTGGTTTGAGGTTTTATTTATTTTCTTAGCGATGCCGTTCTATTTAAGAATTTAGGAGTAGTTGTTCTTTGAATGCCGGTCAGTTAACCCCCCCCCCCCCCCGCTCTGTCTCTGAACTCGGTTATTTTTATGCATGCCCAGTAGTCTCTTTTTCCGATATATAACGGTTTGATGTTACCTTCAGCAGTCTGACTGTAGAACTTTGTAGATAGACCCTCCAAAAATCGCTCCGTCCACTCGTCAGATATATGTAAAACCTGAAGAATGCTTAATATCGGTAACAGAGACTTTAAAAATATATACAGCGTGGACAGTCGACATGCACTGCTAATTCCTATGCACACAGTATATACATCAACACACTTACTCTGATGTTTTTTTCGTTTAGTCATACTAAAGAAAGCCTGTACTAACGTCTGTATCGTTAAGAACACATGGCCTAGTGAATATAGACGTGGATATAGACAGAGGATATAAGCGTTGGTTAGTTCCCGTCACTTGACCCAAAGAGTTGTGAGTTCAATACCAGGCTACAGCAGTGGTGGACAAGTAACTTAGAGAGTCCGGTTAGAGGGAGATAACTCATGACTACCAAAACAGATATCGCACAAGGAATGAGAATGATATACCCCAGTGATCGTAATAAAGGGTTCGGTTCGAAATTCTTAGCACCTGAAGAAGGCCGGAGCATACAAGGGCCGAAAAGTCGTACAAATGGCAACAAAGATGAGGACAATAGTCCGAATAATGTAAATAGGGCACAGTCTTTCTTTTATCAGATTTCCCCATCTGAACCGGTTGTTATCTATTTCACTGTTTAAAACAATTCCAAAACCAGGGATATAATCTCAAATACGTGGACCCACAAATACTAAGGTTTATAGCCATAAAGAACAATGGCGAATAAAAATCACATAAAAAATGACTGTACATATAAACCCAGACAAAATACATAAAGTCTAACACCACATGGACACACGTGGCACATACAAAGCAGTAATCATACGCCCACACATACTCCCACATATCTAATCGTTATTATATACTCTTTCGCTTGTATGCATGCTCCTGTCTACTTAAATATTCAAAATAGCGTTTCAATTTCGAAGTTTTCTCTCATCACTCATGCGTGTTATTTAACTCTAAATTCTTCTTCTGGCTCTAATTATCTGCCAACGACGATAATTTCAAAACCGGAAGAAGCTATTTCACCAGAAATGATCGCTTCCGTCCCAGAGAAATAAAATGTCCTAACCGAGAAAACATATTTCTTCTTTGGTTTAGCGTTTAGCGGTTGACCAATAAAGGAGGCGGTTGTCGGCTGACATTCGTTTCGGCACCGTCTTCTGTGAGAGTAAAGTCATTTGCTTCTATAAGCATCATTATTTCTAACACATATGCATACATACTTACATAATGGCTGGCCACTCTCATTCGAGGAAGCCCGTCTACCAAGGAAGCTTGCTAATCCCCATTGCAGACGCCTGCTCAGGCACATCTGTGTTTGTTCAATACACCCCTGCAATTATGCTGAGCAGACCTTTCTTACAATTTCTGTGAGAGAACGCGCTATTTGGCGTGATCAACAGTCTGAACAAGGCCAGTACGCTCAACCCTCGGTCACAATGACTTGCGGCTTTGTGCTAGCTCAAATATCGACAGCTTCCAAATAATTCCATCTACTCAATTTCCATCACAAGGCTTCGGTCATTCCCTGGTTTGATTTTCAGAAATCAAGTGTACCACACGCTGAGATCGCTTCTTCCAGTCCGATAACAACAAGAAAACACATTCCTGACAAATCGATCATGTTGAAATTCGAAGTAAGGCCTCATGAAAGCGAACGTTATATCCACTCAGTTTGTGTGTGTGTCTGTTTATCTGCCCGTATGTCTGTATTTTTTCAACCCTTTTATTTTAGTTTTTGCTTCGGGTTTGGCTCTAAGTAGGTATCAGCCATGATACCATTTACTCAGAGGACTTATTTAGCCTTCAAAATTCAGTTTGCAACGAAAAAAACTTATTTGATATCGATACCAGGAAATCAAAATTTGACTTACATCCATTCATTTTTCTTTCAATCTACGGTTTCGCTTTAACTGGAAACAACTATTGCTTTTTAGTCTTTGGTGCCAACGTCCAAAGAGTCTGAGCTCCAGGACCATGGATTAGTTTTAAAGATTTCTTTACACACGAGCAACTCCGGTCTATACTGCTAGTATATATATATATATATATATATATATATATAAGCACGTTATATATCGTAAACATTATTTTTTGTTGATACTTGCAATTGTATAGATTCTCCATTTGTTTATTAAACAGTATATTTATTTTCACCTACGAACCTGAATATTCGAAAAATTCTTATCTAATGACGGTTTCTCCAAGGAGAATGCAGGTTCGAAACCTAGCGGAAAGCGCAACATTTCCCTTATAAATTTTCTCGAATATTCAGATCGGCAATCGAAAATAAAGAAATTTATTGTTTAATAAATAAATGGTGTATCTACTATTAAAAACAACGTATAAATATCCCTTTCTTTAAACACACACACACACACACACACACACACACACACACACACACACACACACACACACACACACAGAAATCATTCTGTTATTTAAACCATCGCTGGAGAGAGAAGCCACAGATTCATGCCTTTCCTGAGGGCCATACGCAATACAAGATTGGCAGAAGATTTTCTGACTGGGCAGAAGATTTTCCCGCAGTAGATTGCCATTACTTTCTGCGGTAGACTTGTTGCCACACAATCTGTCCTGTTATTTGACTCATAGCTGGAGGGAAAAGATTCATACCTTTTACAAGTGTATTTGCGCGTAAGTGAATGCAACGAATCCCACTGAAATTCGAACTCGGCCCTTCGATTTCTCGTTCCGAGTCGATATTCGCGAAAATGAATGTAAACGAATTTTAATCGAATTCGAATACGGCGAATTTTACTCCCGAATACTTACATACAGGGAACGCTAGATGAATTGTCGTCTAAATTACGAAAAAATGATAATAACACTGACATCTCATTTTAACATATATATTTACCATAATTACAAAGAGTACACTTATTTAATACAATTGCCCTTGGCATCAACCACGATGCGACACAGCCAGTATCTTGGTTCATAAACATGGCATTAAGTACCAAATACATTTATTACATAGCGAAAATACAAGAGTTTAATATATTATCTGAGATTCTGGTAGTTCCCACAGGTATCTGATTTTTTTTTTTTTGCTGACGATAGACCCTGATAATGAAATGAGAGAGTACGCTCATGCATATTCTCTTCGTGGTGTCGTCTATCTCACAGATGGAATATTCAAAACTTTGATGATATATTGAACTCTTGTATGTCCTTGATGTAATAAATATATTGGTTACTCTAAAGTAATTTTTTTTATAATTGAACAAACAGCTCTTATCATTTTCGGACACACACACACACATGTATATATATATATATATATATATATATATATATATATATATATATATATATGATTAAATCTGATAGTGAGATGATTGCTTAAAGCGTGAAAACACATTCACTATGAAGTGTTGGTTTCTATACCCATGTAATATCTATCTATGAATGTTCATTATCTATCTATCTATCTCAGTTAAAAATAGCTAGCTATCTCAGACTTATTCCTATTTTTCTCTCTATCTATCTATATTCGAGGGTAAGTAAAAATTCGCAACATATATTTAGGTTTGCCAAATTGCCTTCTGCTAATGCGTGCTTATAGTTGGTACTATTGTGGTCACGAAATCGAAGTTTAGGTTTGATCTCACCATTCTTCTTGTTACTTTTACTGTATAAACCTGGCTGCTCTCTCTGCTAGAAGTGTACACCAAGAAGGAAAAAAAAAAAAAGAGAGAGAGAGAGAGAGAGAGCAGTGAATCTACATCGGTTTGCTATTACCATCTCTCGAGCTTATTGAATTTTCTCGTCAGGGGTGGAGATTGTCAGGCATTCTGCTGCTTTTTTGTGTGTCACGCTCGTACGGACACTTTTAAAATGTCGCGATCAAGTTCAAACTTTGAAACGCGTGATCACAATAGTACCAACTATAAGCACGCACGAGCAGAAGGCAATGTAACAAAACTAAAGATATTTTATGGTGATAGTGCAGACAATTTTTTACTTACTCTCCTATCTATCTATCTATCTATCTATCTATCTTATTTTATTCACATCTATATATTTATAAAGTGACCCCATCCATGCAGGTGCACTTTCCCTATTTCACCGAAGAGGGAAGGACTGGTGTTTTTTGAGCCCAGCTTGACACCCACTGTGATTCCTGGGTAATTTTGTTTTTGTGATTCCTGGGTAATTTTGTCTTTACCTGACTTTTACATGTATAAACCCTTCCTATAGAACCAATGAAGAATCCCATCCTAGTATAAGTGACCTTTTCGTTTCCATTTTTCTTAAAACTTCGTCATTGCTTGCACGTTTCTATCATGATATTCTCATCATCCTTCTGTAGAACTACGTCCTCTTGTCTCAAGCCACTTCCTCTGTGAAGAAATTGTTCAGCATCTAATACCATATAGGGTGATGGATATTATATAGCAGTTAAGCACATTTTTCTCGTCATTTGTCAGTTTAGAAATTTCTGAACGAGTTTGACGCCAAGCATGATATTCATATGAAAGTCATGATCATGGTTCTCCATAATTTTCTGTACTTTTTAACCCATAGTAATGCCTGTTTCTGATGCCAATTTAAACAATCTCGTGAGGCAGATACCTTTTACTTCTCTTGTCTTCAATATTCTTTACCGTGTCAAATTCTCCAAGTCCTCTATCTTTATGCAACCTAGAAATTTTAAATGTCTTCTGTTTGTAATCAGAAGAGTCCTTTGTTTCCTTTTTTCTTAAAACTTCTGGTCCTGGATATGACGGTAAACTGCATCCAGCAGCAAGGCCTCTGATTGGGAGGTTGTGAGGAGCATGGAATCTTCTCTTAATTGTTGTTGTTCCCAGGTCCACCCTGACCCGGAGTGCCAGCCCCTGTTAGGATTCCAGCTATGAGCAAATAGTTAACCCCTAAAACTGGGGGTCAAAAACTATGAAATTATAAAATCAAACTTTTATAGATATATATATATATAGAAATTTATAAAAATAAATAAAAACAGACTTTTATAGAAAAAATTCATTTTTGAA